>PVKP010004563.1:0-66864 GCA_004027715.1 Plecturocebus donacophilus
AGTGGACGTCTAGTTTGTTGATGATGAAGTTGTTTCTGTTTCTTAGTTTTCCTTCTAACAGTCTGGCCTCTCTGCTGTAGGACTGCTGAGGTCCACTCCAGGCCCTTCTTCCTGGGGATCACCTACAGCAGCCTCTGCACCCTCACTGGGAGCTGCAATCCTGAGCTGCTCCTATGCGGCCATCTTGGATCGACCCCCCGCATAAAGGCCGCCTTTTCATTTTCTTAATAGTTTCTTTCAAAAAAACAAATTTGACGAAGCTCCATTTATCATTTTTTATGGTTATGGTTTCTGTGTTCTATTTAACAAAGCTTTCTCTACCACCAAGTTATGAAGATTTTCTTGTTTTCCTACAGAAGTTTTATAATTTTAGCTTTTGCATTTAGATGTATGGTCTATTTTAACTTTCATGTACAGTTGTAGGGTAAGGTTAGAAGTTAATGCACATCCTCCCTCAGGAAGATATCCAGATGCTCTAACACCATTTGTTGAAAATGCAATGCACACCGAGCTTTCCTCCATCACCTTGGCACTTTTGTTGAAAATTAATTTACTTATTACTTATTTGTAGATCTCTTAGGATACTTTATTTTGTCCCTCTGGCCAATATGTCTATCTTTCCACTTATCCTACACTGTCTTAATTTCCGTACCTTTATAGTAATTCTTTTTTTATTGTGATAAAATATGTATAACATAATGTTTATCATTTTAGCCATTTGTAAGTGTACAATTCAAGTCATTGAATACATTCATAATGTTGTGTAACTCTCACTACTATCTATGCCAAAACTTTTTCATCATCCCCAACACAAACTCTGTACCACAAAAGAATCACTCTCCTGATTCCCATCCTTGTAGCCCTCGGTATCCTCTTATCCTGCTTTCTATATTATACATTTGCCTTCCTAGAGACCTTGTATAAGTGGAACATTACAAAATTTGTCCTTCTCTAACTGGCTTATTTGAGTAAGCATAATATTTTCAGGATTAATCTATGTTGTAGCATATATCAAAATTTCATTTCTTTTATGGCTAAATAAAATTCCATTTTGTGTATATACCCCATTTTGTTTAGCCATTAATTTGTTGATAGACACAGATATTTCTGCCTTTTGCATATTGTGAATAACGCTGTTATAAACTTTGGTATAAAAATATCTGCTCCAGTTCCTGCTTTCAGTTCTTTTGGATATGTACCTAAGAGCAAAATTGCTGGGTGATATGGAAGTTCTATATTTAATCTTTTAAGAAAATGCCAAACTGTTTTTCACATTGGTTGTACCATCTTACATCTCAACCAGCAGTGTACAAGGGTTCCAATTTCTCCACCTCTCCATACCAACCAACAGGGGAAAAGGGGGAGTAATTATTTTCCCTTTATTTGTTTTTTAATTTCTAATCTATAGTTGACACATGCTAATAGTATATATTTATGGGGTACAGTGTGATGTTTCAATGCATGTATACATTGTCTAATGATCAAATCATGGAAATTATCACATTCATCACTTTGTAAACATTTATCATTTCTTTGTAGTGACAACATTCAAAATTTTCTCTTGCAGTCATCTGGAAATACACACTACGTTGTTATTGCTATAGTCATGCTACTGTGTATAGAACTCATTCTTACTGTTTATAATAAGTAAGAACTTACTCTTTCTCTCTATAATTTTATACCCATTGACCAATATTTTCTGGTCCTCCAATCCTCCCTACCTTCCCCAGCCACTGTTCTAGTCTTTACTTCTGTGAAATCAACTTTTTTAGATTTCAAATCTAAGTGAGATCATGCAGTGTTTGTCTTATTTCACTTAATATAATGTCCTCCAGGTTAATCCATGTTGCCACAAATGACAGAATTACATTCTGTTTTATGGCTGAATAGTATTCTATTGTTTGCATGTGTGTGTGTATATAATATTATATATAATATATGCCTATTTTAAATATGTTATATATATATATGTGTGTGTGTGTGTGTGTGTGTGTGTGTGTGTGTGTATACAACATTTTATTCCTTCATCTGTAGATAGGCATTTAGGTTGATTCCTTATCTTGGCTCTTGTGACTAATACTGCAATAAGTATGAGAGAACAGATGTCTCTCCAACTGTTTTCACTTCCTTTGAATATATAACCAGTAATGAGATTGCTGGATATTTGTTTTTATCATGCCCATCTTTTCTTTTCTTTTGTCTTTTCTTTTCTCTTTCCTTCCTTATTTGCTTCCTTCCTTCCTTCTTTGTGTCCTTGCTTCCTTCCTTCCTTTCTTCTTTTTCTATACAAAGACTCTGTCACCTGGGCTAGAGTGCAGTGGCACAAGATCATAACTCACTGCAGCCTTAAACTCCTGGGCTCAAGTGATCCTCCTGTCTTAGTCTCCTGGGTAGCTAGGACTAAAGGCATGTGCCACCACACCGAGCTAATTTTTCATTTTTACTTATGTAGAGGCAAAGTCTTGCTATGTTGTCAGGGCTGGTGTTGAATTTCTGCCTTTAAGCCATCCTTCCTCCTTGGCCTTCCAAAATGCTGGGATTACAGGTATGAGCCACCACACCTGGCTTTATATAATGGCCATCTTAATGGGTGTGAAGTGGTATCTCATGCTTTTGATTTGCATTTACCTAATGATTAGTGATGCTGATTATCTATTTATACATCTTCTTTGGAGAAATGTCTATTATAGTCTCACCTGTTTCTTAATTATGTTGTTTGTTTTTTGTTACTGAATTGCAGAGTTCTTTATATATTCTAGATCTTAGTCCCTTAGTAGATATATGATTTACAAATATTTTCTCCTATTCTGTACGTTGTCTTTGCACTTTCTTTACCTCTGATGCACAAAAGTTTTTTATTTTTATGAAGTATAATAATTATTATTTTGTTGTTGTTTTCTGTGCTTTTGTTGTCACAGTCATGAAATTACTGCCAAATCCAATATCGTGAAGATTTCTTCCAATTTTTTCCATGACATGTATAGTTTTAGATCTTAGGCTTAGTATTTGATTGATTTTGAGTTACTGTTTGTATATGGTGTAGGTAAGGGTCCAACTTTATTCTTTTGGGTATGGATGCCCAGTTTTTCCCGCACTATATGTTGAAAAGACTCCTTTTCCCCATTGGATACTCCTGGTGTCTATGTTGAAAAATTGATTTACTAGGTGAACATTTATTTCTGGATGATTTCATTGGTCTATACATCTTCCCTTATGCCAAGTACCATATTGTTTTAATTACTGTAGCTTTGTGGTAAATTTCAAAGTTGGAAAGTATAATCACTAAAACTTTATTATTCTTTTTCATTATTGTTTTGGCTATTCAGGGCCTCTTAAAATTCCATATGAACTTGAGAATCTGCTTTTCCATTTCTGAGAAAAAGACAGTTGTAATTTTAATAGGAATTATATTGAATCTCTAGATTGCTTTGAGTAGTATTGATAACTTAACAATTTTAAATCTTCTTATGCATGACCACAGGATGTCTTTTCATTTATTTAGGTATTTAATTACTTTCAGTAATTTTTTGTGTTTTTTAACATGGAGGGTTTTCACCCCTCTGGTTAGATTTATTCCAAAGTATGTAATTATTTTAGATGGCATTATAAATGGAATTGCTTTTTAAATTTTCTTTTTACATTGTTTATTGCTATTATATAAAAACAATTATTTTTGTGAGTTGCTCTTATATCTTGTAACTTATTGAATTTCTTTATTAGGTCTTGCAGCTTTCTTGTGAATTTGGAGATTTTCTATATAGGAAGATCACGTCATCTGAAAATAGAGATGGCTTTACCTCTTCTTTTCTAATTTGGATGAATTTTATTTCTTTATATTTTCTAAAAGCTCTGGCTAGAACTTTTAATACAATCTTGAATAGCAGTGGTGAAATAAAGCATTTTTATGTAGTTCCTAATCTTAGGCAGAAAGCTTTTAGTCGTTCACCACTAAGTATGATATTAGCTGTGGGTGTTTTATAAATACACTTTCCATATTGAGGAATTTTCCACCTCTTCCTAGTTTTCTAAGAGGTACTCTCATAAAAGGCATTTTGTCAAATGCCTTTTCTACTCCAAGTAGATGATTGTGTGGTTTTCCAACATTATATTAATATTATATAATTATGTATTATGTTTATTGATTTCCTTATTGTGCCATCCTTGTATTTTGGTTATAAATTTTACTTCATCTTATGCATTATCCTTTTGATATGCTATTAGATTCAACTAGCTAATATTTTGTTGGTAGTTTTTGTATCCACACTTTTAAAGGATGTTAAGCTGTAATTTTCTTTTCTTGTGATATATTTATCTGTTTTTGGTATCAAGATAATGCTGGCCTCATAAAATAAGTTAGGCAATTTTCTCTTCCCTTCAAGTTTTCAGAAGAATTTGAATATCTTTTTTTTTTTTTCATTAAATCTTTGGTAGAATTCACTGTGAAGCCATCTGATCCAGAAGTTTCCTTTGTTGGGAATTTTTAGATTACTGGTTTAATCTCTTTACTTGTTGTGCATCAGTCAAGATTTTCTACTTTTTCTTGAGTCATTTTACATAATTGATATGTTGCAAGGAATTTGGCCATTTCTTATATAGTATCTGATTTTTTGGTATATAATTTTGCATAATAGTTTTATAATACTTTTTCTCTCTATAATGTCAGTAATGATGTCCTCACTTTTATTTCTTATTTTAGTTGTTTTATTATCTTTTTGCTTTTCAATATAGGTAAAGGTTTATCAACTTTGTTGATCTTTTCAAAGAATCAACATTTGGGTTCATTGATTTTTCTCTATTCTTTTCCTATTGTCTATTTTGGTTATTTCTGCCCTAATCTTTATTATCTCCTTTCTTTCACTAGCTTTGGATTTAGTTTGCTCTTCCTTTTCTAGGTCCTTGTGGTTCAAATTTAGCTTATTGATTTGAATCTTATTTCTTAACATAGACATTTACAGCTACAAATTTCCCTCTTAGCACTGCTTTCACTGTATCTCCTAAGCTTTGCTATATTTTGTTTTTACTTGCCTTCATATCAAAGGATTTTCTAATTTTTTTGTGATTGCTTTTTTGACCCACTGGTTGTTTAAAAGTGTACTATTTAATGCCCATATATTTATTTATTTTTTCTACTTTACTTGTTGTTGATTTCTAACTTTACCCTGTTGTGATCAGAGAAAATGCTTTGTATAATGTCTATCTTTTAAATCTATTGAGACATTTTGTGTGTGTGTGGCCTGACTAGTCTATCCTAGAGAATGTCCTAGGTACACTTAAGAATAACGTGTATTCTGATGTTGTTAGTTGGAGTGTTCTATTTATGTCTATTAAGTCTACTTGGTTTCTACCATTGTTCAGATCATCTGTTTTCTTGCTTATCATCTGTCTGGTTGTTCTATCCATTATTAAAAAGGTGTTATTGAAGTCTCCAGGTATTATTGTAAAACTGCCTATTTCACCCTTCAATTCTGTCAAGTTAGCTTCATATATTTTGAGGGTCTGTTTTTAAGTGTGCAAATGTTTATAATTATTATATATTCATTTTCTATTGAAGCTTTTATTAATAAAGTTCTTCTTTGTCCCTTGTAACTTTTTAAAGTCTTTTTACCTGATATTAGTATTGACTCTCAGGTCTCTTTTAGTTGCATTTGCATAAAATAACTTTTTCCCATCATTTCACTTTCAACCTATTTGTGCCTTTGGATCTAAAGTAAGTCTCTTCTACACAGGATGTAGTTGGATCATGTTCACTTTTTCTTAATTCATTCAGCTAATGTCTGTATTTTGATTGGATAAATTAATCCCTTTATACTTAACATGAATATTGATAAGGAGGAACTTACTTCTGCATTTTTGCTAGTTTTTCCATATGCATGATAGCATTTTTTGTCCCTCATTTCCTCCATTACTGAATATTTTATCATTTTGTCATTTTCATCTCATGCTTTTATCTTTATTGTATTATCTGTATATTATGCAACTAGAGGAGGATACAAATCCTGTTTGAAGCCCTTTAGAAACAATATTAAAATAAGTTACTCACACTAAATAACTGTTCAATTGAATTCAGTGAATACAGATCTTTAATCTACTAATAGCATAGTAATGTGCAAAGTACAACAGGGGATTCAAAAATAATAAAATATGTACCTTGATCTCAAGAAAAGGAAAGAGAAAGTGAACTCTACATTTACAGGGAAAATTCTCTGTGCCAGTTTCTGTGCTTAAAAGTATTATTTCATATGATCGTTAGTCATAGCCACCTTGAAGTTAAGGAGAAAGTGAAGTTATTACTACAGGAAGCATAGATCAGAGAGGAAAGCACAGGATCTTGGATTCAACTGCAGTGTTTAAATCCTTTGCAGGTAAACAGCTCTATGATACTGGTCTGGTTATTTAAAATCTCTGAACCTCAGTTTCCTCAATTGTAAAAGAAGGATAATAACTTCATAGGGATGTTATAACAATTCTTTGATGACTTTGGAAACTTGTCTAGCATTTAGTAATCACTGAGTTCTCATTAATGATGAGGAAATTTAAAATCATAGCACTTAAGAGCTTGAATAAACAGAGAAACTATAATTCATTCTTTCAAACCTCTTTTTAAATAGAGGAATAAAATAAAATTCACATGAAACAAAAATTTGAGGATTAGTAGAAATATAGAAATCTCTGCCAAAGTACCATTTATATTCACATTAATAGTCCTTCAATGGGGATGAAATATGGTATGAAAAACTAATTAGGAGAGTGGGAAATGACAATGTCTTATGTAAGAGAATGTGTAGATTCTCAGTCTAGGCTTGTTACCAACCAACCAGGCAAGCATAATTAATTCACTTAATCACTGAGTTCTGATCCACCTCATCAAATAGAACAAGTAGTTTCTTCTGACTCCATGACTTACCTCAGAAAGATGTAATTCATGGAGTCAGAATAAAAAGCAGCAGGTTGTGCTGTAATAACAACTTCCTAAAAATTATAATATGAACATGACAACTAATAGGAAGCATTGAAGATTGTATCAGATGCTGTCACTTAGCTGTTTAAAAAACTCCAGTAGATTTATCTTGTTTGTAAATGGAAGTACAAATTTCCTAGCCTAGCGTACCACCTAATAATATCAGTACTATATTTATTACTTCTTACCATCTGCCATCACTAACACACTATATCACAATCTTGTGTTTTTGTACCCACTATTTCCACTGTTTCTTCTACCTGGATTCTGACTCCTGTCTTATTTCATCTTACCTTCTATGCCTGAGTAATTCCTATTCAGCTGTGAAGATACAGATTAAATATCATCTCTTCTGTGAAGCATTTCCAGGCTTTAATTAGTTCATCTTCTATGTTCCCATAAACCACTAAGTATTTATTTATGTGATGGCATTTGCTGAACTGTATTTCTATTATCTGTTTATATACCGGTGTACATATAATTGCAAGGGAATTCTATGTACATCATATACACTTTAAGGGACCTTAAGGGAAAGGTCTACATCTAATTGTCTTTGATGCCTAGAATTTAATTCATCTAGGTGATCAATAAACCATCATAGATTAAGCATGAATATATTAATATTGACTAGATGATATAAAATGTCTCTGAAGCTTTGAAATATTAAGTATGGAAGGAATTTTTGAGGCAATCTTAATCAAATTCCTCTGTTCAATATTTGAAAAACTACAAGGTGATGACTTTTCTAAAATAACACCAATGAGTCGATGGTAAAGGCAGGTCTGGTAATTGTTTTCTGCCTTCTCATTTAGGTGTTATTTCCTATCTACTGTCTTAAGTCAGAGATGAAAAGTAACTTGGAAAACAAAAAAAAATCATCAGCGATGATTCTGTCATATTAATTACCCTCATCCTTGGTTTTATAGGTTCTGTTTTTCTTGCCTTCGGATGTTACTCAAAACAGTGAACAACCTGCCCCAGAAGAAAATGCTCAATTACAATTTGTGTTCCAAGAAGAGTTTTCCAGTGATGATTCAACAACAAATGCACAGTCTGTTTTCTTTGGAGGCTATGCTTTCTTCAAGTTAAGATTCTCTAGAAGTCCTTTAGTCTCCCAACCAGGTAATAAAGATAGGAGATCTGTGCCAGATGAACAAACGCAAAGTATCCTTTCATCTCCCAAACTTTCAGAGGAAGAAATTGAACTGAAATCTGTGCCTCCCATATTAGAGAAAAATCCCTCAGAAAATATTATGCCCATTCAGCTAGATTCTACATTTAAACAAATGACAGATGAAGATCTACAATCTGCTGTGGTACAACCCTCCCAAATGGAAACCCAGTCGATAGTCCTATATCCTGAGGACTTACCACCCCAAGCTCTACCAGTACAAGGCTTGCCAGAACAATCTACGCCATCTAAGTCTACATCATCCAACATTAAACAGTCTTATAAGCTGACAGCTAACAATCCTGTCCCCTCAAGGCATGCTATCCCAAGATATGCTGCTTCATGACATGGCATCCCAAGACATGCAATCCCTGTCTATGCTATCTCAAGACACACCATCCCACAACGTGCCACCCCAACACATACCTTCCCAAAATGTGCTATCCCAAGCTGTGTCAGAACAAGTCATATTACCTGAAGCCTCAACATCCCATATTGTGTAGATCCCTAAAATACAACGCCTACTTCAGCAACCCCCAGATCTTCAACCAGAAAACATTCAACCTCAAAATCGCAAAATTTACAAATGTCATATCAAGATATTAGATCAGAAGTTATGGAAGAAACCAAAGAATGGAAAGCTGAGGAGGAACTCCATAGAAGAAAATCCTCGAGACTGCATTCCTTAAACCAGCAAACCAAAGGCTTGCAATAGCTAAGGAGATATTCCTTAGACATGCAAACCAAAGGCCAGCAATCTCCAAAGAGGCATTCCTTAGATCAGCAAAGCAAAGGCTGGCAATCTCCAAGGTGGAAATCCTTAGACCAGCAAATCAAAGACTGGCTATCCCCAAAGAGGCACTCCATAGATAAGCAAGCTCAGCTTAATCAAACCACAGAGAAACTCCCAGATCAGCAAGCTGAAGACCAGCAAGCCAAAGGGGAGCAATACGCAGAAGGACAATCTAAAGATGAACAAGTTAAAGACCAGCAGACTGATAAGCAGCAATACTCCAAGAAGCAAACCCAGGACCAGCAAGCTGAAGACCAGCAGGCCCAAGAGAAGAAATCCTCAAAAGGACAGTCCCAAAGTGTTCAACCCAAAGGACAGCAAGCTCAGGTGGAAAAAGTGCTGAAGCAGTTATGCCAGGATTCAGAATCCCAAATACAGCAATACCAATTCTGGCAATATCCACAAAAGCAATCTACAGAATGGACAACCCAAGACCGTCCATCCAATGACTGGAGAACTCAAGGCTGGGGAGACAAAGATTACAAAGTGCGAGAATGGCAATTTGAAATGCAGCACTGGCAAACACAAGATCTGTTAGAGAAAGAAGCCCTAAAGTAGAAAGCTCTATACCAGGAAGTCCAAACCCAGCACACAACAGCCCAACTTAACCTAGAATGTCAGGACAGTCAAGATAAAGACCAACATGACCTTTGATCCAGAGTTACACAAAAAGGAGATTTGTATACTGGAGACATCAAACCAGGGGACATAAAATGTATAGGGCAAACCACAGGGGACCTGCAGTCAGAAGACGTGATGCCAGATTTTCATTCTTCTTTGGACCAAAGCTCAGTACAAGACACATGTTTAGCCTATTTGTCCCATCTAGATTCGGAACAAGATGTGCAACCAAATACTTCAGCGTCCCCAAATTCATATAAAGAAGATGTGAATTTAACTTCTACTTCGTGTGATCCAAAAGATCAACAGCAATCTGAAGACTCTGAATAATATGCAGAATCTACCCCAAGTGCCACACTGCCCCCAATAATGGAATTAAATTAGGAACAAACAATGTCATCTCCTCCAACCTGTGTTCTCAACTGTGGTTGCTACCTAATTATCTTACCAAAAAAATGAAGGGCATGCAGAGCACTCAAGGAATTTGTCCTTACTTAAAATAAAATGGCAACAAACCAAATAATAACATTGTATCAGCACTTTATGCATGTGAAGAAATAATTCACATGACTCCTTGTCATCAAAGTTAGTGCTTTAATTTATAATTACGGTTTTATTTTATAACTTAATATTTAATGGATCTACTTTGCTATGATGCTGTATTTTTTGTCTCCCCCTTTTTGCATTATAGGAGTCCAGAAAACCACAGGGAAGTCTATGAAGGCTCTGTAAGAGTTCATGAACCAAAAGAGTCAGCAAGGAAAAAAAATTGCTTCCATTTCCCTATCTTGCTGTTTCCAATCCTCTCATTTACTCTCCCTCTTCAGATCTGTGTTCAGGATATATGGACTGAGTTTTTCAATTATTAATGAGATAGAATATGGCAATAAGTACAGAATGTGTTGGATGGAGTGGGAGAGACTAAGAGATATCTAGAGATAGGAAAGTAGAAATTAGGGAAGAACAGAGATTCAGATGTCATAACAGAAACTATGACAGACTGTAGTGTATTAAGTGAAACTGTGGCTCCCTTCTCTATGCCTGCATTTACTTATTCTAATTTCTGAACTCTTATAATACATAATTTCATCCTCTGTAGTCAAAGGAAATTGTTATCAAAAGCTATCGGTTACCCTCAATCTTCCAAACCTAATCATTTTTTTTTTCCAATCCTATTTCCATTTATCTCTTTGATACATTTGGAAAGGTTAACTATCCCTTTTTTTTCAATTTGTATCACCTCCCCCCCTCTTAACTACTGTGTTTTGCTCTTCCTGTTTCAAAAATTCTATAGTCAATATTTCTAGGGATCTCTCCCTGACTTCATTAATTTTATTTTTGTAATTACAATGCACTATTACAGTTCTCTCACCTTCTTGTGAATAATCCAGACTGTGTCATACTTGTGTCTTCTACAGAATTTCAGCACAAAGACTTGATTCAAGAATACATTCAATAAAACATTTTTAAGGGCATAAATGGGAGCTTAGACTCTCTACTTAGAGGTGAACGGAGAAGTTATATGTAGTAGCATAATAAGGTACAGAGCTCATTATGACTGGCTATATGTCCCTCAATGCTTGTACCTTTGTAGTAAAAACAATAGCTTCCTAAGCTTCACATGATTCCTTGACCTCGACAGAGTCCCTATCTGAGTTAGCCTCTAGTTCCTGAATGACCAGCACCTGACATTTAACTTACTGTGAATAATACTAATAATTTCTACCTTTTGCTTTAGCTAGATTAGCATATGTTTCTATAGTGCTTATGTAAAGAGTTTAACTTTCAGTCTATAAACTCAAATGTTCAGGAAGTATATATATATATTTAATATATTTATATATTAAATTAAACATATATATATAATTTTATATCAAATTCTTTTGATATCAATTTCTTTGAGAATTCAGCCCACACAGCTATTCTTGCCAATTCATCCCTATATCTGCCCAACACACACACATACACATTCTGCAGAAATGTACAAGGATCCTGGAATCTTAAATACTGCCAAGTCACTAGAGAGGCAATTCCTGTCATCAGTGACTAGTCCACATCAGTTACCACTAAGAATCTTACAGGCCCAGTTCAAATAGACCCTATGTGTCCTGTGAACTTGTTGCTTCTATGCTACATTTGGAACACAGGAATTTTTCCCAAATTGCAAGAATACAATGCCTATGGGTTACACTTACAAGGTGAGAATGGAGGAATGTAAAAAGCCATTTCTTCTGAGGCCTTTCCATCCCACTGAGGGAGATGCTAAGGGGCGAGTCAGAAGCTCCCAAAGCTCCCAGAACCCACAGTTACCTTTCTAATCTACAGAAGTCTCCCTTTCCTCTCTGTTTCTCAAAGGCATTTTCCCTTTCCTTCCCCTTTCTGAGACACCTCATGCTGTCCTATCAATGAGTTTAGGTCCAAAGTCGACAAAATCAAATGCGTTATAAGGAAATATAATGCTTTAAGCATCTGTTTAGAACACAAAATGGGGCCTGGCATGGTGGCTCACACCTGTAATCCCAGCACTTTGGGAGGCCAAGGTGGGCAGATCACAAGGTCAAGAGATCGAGATCATCCTTGCCAACATTAGTGAAACCCCGACTCTGCTAAAAATACAAAAATTAGCTGAGGGTGGTGGTGTGTGCCTATAGTTCCAGCTACTCGGGAAGCTAAGGCAGGAGAATCCCTGGAACTCAGGAGGTGGAGGTTGCAGTGAGCTGATATCGTGCCACTGAACTCTAGCCTGGCAACAGAGCAAGACTCTATCCAAAAAAAAAAAAAAGGCTGTGGGAAACTAGAAAATTTATGATTTACTTAAAGGCAATATAATTTTTTTTAATTAAAAACTATCTTATTCCAAATCTAGTATGCCTTTCCTAGGATATGTCAGGCTTATTTGCAGTAAAATTGGGAAAAGTTGATTTGAGATACTGCTACCTTATACATTCAGTTCCCAAGAACTGTGGGAAAAAATAAGCTGGCTGCTTACAATTACATTTTCATTTACTAGATTCAGTATTCTACAGCTAAATTACACTTCCAAGCCCCCTTGCAGCTAGGTAGGTGAGAAGGTAACTATTGTCAATGGAATGTAAAGTCTGACTCCTAAAATCACCAGCATTATTCCTACAATATCTTTTCCCTCGTGCACTGACCAGATGCAGAGAATCCAGGATGCATAAGATTCTGAGTCCCTAGAGAATGGAGCCTGAGCCATAAATCATGGTATAGATTGCATCCAGTTTGAATATTCAACTGGTTTGTGATCTAAAAGAAAAACCTGTGTTAGGGCAAGGAAAGATTGGAGCTGTTTGTCTAGAAGGTAGTCTAAGCTGAGTAATAGAGTCATTAAGGTACAAAAAAGTCAAATCTTTCTCAAAATGGCAGGGATCTTACTCCTATCTCCTTGTGTTAGTTACCTATTGCTGCATAACAAATTACCACAAAGGTAGCTGCTTAAAACGACAAGTTTATTATCTCTCAGTTCAGAAGCCCAGGAAAGCTTGGTTAAATTGTTCAGAATATCACATGGTTAAAATTAGAGGACTGGCCAGGGCAGTGGTTCTGGGGTTGGGCTCCTGTTCAAGCTCATTCATTGTTAAAAGAATTCAGTCCTTGAGGCTGCAGGACTGAGGATCCCATTTCCTTACTGGCTGTCAGCTGGGAACCACTCCTGCATTCCTTCTCATGTGATTCCTTCCATCTTCAACCTGAGGATAGTAAGTCAAGTCTTCTCAAACCCAAATCTGACTTTCTCTCCTGCATCTGGTTTTAAGGAGTCCTTTGATTATACTGGACTCACTTGAATAATCTAAGATAACCTATTTTAAGACAAATTCACTAATAACCTTAAATTTCTGGGCAAAATTCCTTTTCTTGTTAAAGATAACCCACAATCAGGAAAGATTGTGGGTTCCCATAAATAGTACACATGTGGAAAAATCCACACGATTTTAAAAATTAATGTTTTCCTAATTTATTAGAAACACCTTAGACTTTTAAAGCAGGAACTAACTGGATTGGTGTTTTGAAGAGATTACTCTGGCTGCAGTGTAGAGGATGAACTGGAGGAAGAAAGTTGCAGGCAGGGAGTTAATTAGGAAACTCTTGAAATAGTGAAGAAAGAGGTACTAAATGTCTGATCTAGGGATGTATAGAAGAGTAGAGACTAAAAAGATAATTCAAGAGTAAAACTGTCCAGATGGAACAGGAACTAGAGGTGTAGAATTAAGGAAAATGAAGAATAAACTATCTGTTCTAGCTTAAAAGATTAGGTGGCTGAGACATCATTACCATCAACAAAACAGAGGAAGAGGCACAGGTTGGAGCAAGAGTAAGGAGCATAGTCGGTTCCTCCTAGTCTAGTGTATTAGTCAGGGTTCTCCAGAGAAACAGAATCAAGAAGATTAGATAGACAGAGATAGATAGATAGATAGATAGATAGATAGATAGATAGATAGATAGATAGAGACAGACAGACAGACATATAGATAGATAGATAGATAGATAGATAGATAGATAGATAGATAGATAGATAGATAGATAGATAGATAGATAAGGAATTGGCTGACATGATTATAAGGCTGAGAAGTCCCAAGATCTACAAGTGGGAGACCCAGGAGAGCTGATGGTATAGTTCCAGTCTGAGTTCAAAGACCTCAGAAGCAAGAGTTTAAGTTCCAGTTCAAGTCTTAGTCTGAAGACAGGAGAAGACCAGTGTCCCAGCTCAAAGACAGTCAGGCAGAGAAAGCGAATTTTCTCTTGCTCAGGCTTTTGTTCTGTTTAGGCCCTCAATAGATTAAATGTGGCCTACCCGTACTGGGGAGGTCAATCTGCTTTATTCAGTCTACCAACGTAAATGTTAATTAACCTTATCCAGACACATCTCATAGACACATTCAGAATGAACTTTAACCAAAAATCTGGGCATCTATGGTTCAATCAAGATGACGCATACAATTAACCATCAAAGGTCCATCCCTTGTCAACCTGACATTCATATGCATCTCCTTAAGCCATACTTAATCTTCAAATAAGGACAAAAATGTCATAATTCTTCATAATATGTTACAACTGTCATGCATACAACTGGAAATGTACGAACCTCTTCTCAGAAGAAGGAGTAAAGTCTGTGAGTCATGTTTATTCTTCTCCTTACTGTCTGGTAACTTTTGTGATTTAAATTCTATGATGTTTCATAAATTCTATGATGTAAAGTTAACAATATTTAATAGTATAATATAAACATGCCTTATGTTACATGATTAGAGAATGAGTGAGAACAGAGTGTGTGTGTGTGTGTGTGTGTGTGTAGTTTCTATAAATAGTTATGTGGTATTTATAACTGGTTTCTATAAATGGTTATGTGGTATTTATAAATACCATAGCTGGTATTTATAACTACCTCTCTCTACTACCCATTCTGTAGTCCCTGTGCCTTCAACAAGCACCTTAGCTGGCCGTGGTTCTTTATCTGGTACAGTGACACAAACCTTCTTTCCTGAAAAGGCTGGACAATTAGTGGTCCTGCCTGGATTGAGTTGTTGTAGTTTTCTTAATTGACCTTAATCACAGGTCATGGTAATACTAAGAGATAAATGAAGGGATCTCCTATATTCCAAACATACTCTTCCTTATCTCCATTGTGAAGTAGTGGTCTAATTTCCCCATAGTCATCAGAAACAATCACCCCATCCAGCACAGTAACCCCATTCAATTATCTAAAGAGGATGGAAGGGCTTTGCTCCAAAATTCAGCAATAAATCTATAGAAGCCCACCTTACCAGAGGCCTACATAGCTTTCCTATCTGCCATTGACACTTCAAGCACCATTGGATCCGTTGGATGGTATGGTCCAAGCAGAAGACAGCTTACACAGAAGCCTAGGGCTGTTGTGAAGCCTTTTCTTCTGGTCCCACTCAAAAGTAGCAGCTTTGTAAGTCACTTGGCAAATTGGCCAAAGTAACACACCCAAGTGAGGAATATGTTGCCTCCAAAACCCAAAGAAACTCATTAGATTCTGTGCCTCTTTTTGACTGTGGAAGCCAGCTGTGACAACTTATCCTCATTCTGGCAGAGATTCTCAATATTCTCCACACCACTTGATCCCTAGAAATTTCACTGAGGCACAAGACCCTGAGTTTTTGTCAGATTTATTTCCCACACTCTGGCATGTAAATATCTTATGAATAAATCTAGAGTAGTTACTTCCCACACTCTGGCATGTAAATATCTTATGAATAAATCTAGAGTAGTTACTATATCTTATTTGCTAGACCCAATCAGCATAATGTCATCGGTGTAATGGACCAGTATGATATCTTGTGGAAGAAAAGGGCAATTAAGATTCCTGTTTACTGAATTATGACATAGAGCTAGAAAGCTGATATACCCCCAAGGTATGACAGTGAATGTGTATTGCTTGTCATGTGAAATCAAGCTGTTCCTGGTGGTCTTTACTAATAGCTATCCAGGAAAAGCATTTATCAGATCAGTAACATTATACTAGGTACCAGAGGATGTGTCAATTTGCTCAAGCAATGAAACTATCTTTGTTATGGCAGCTGCAATTGGAGTGCCGTTGCAATTGGTAATCCACTGTCATCTTCCAAGATTCATCTGTCTTCTGCACATGCCAAACATACTAGTGGAATAGGAACGTGGTGGGAATGAGCACCGTGCATCTTTCAAGTTACTGATGGTGTCATTCATCTCTATAACCCCTCCAATAATACGTTGGGGGTCACCAACCCTGTATCTTTTAAGTTACCGATGGGTTTATTAATTTCTGCAGTTCCATCAGAAATGTGGTGTTGCTTTGCTTTACTGTTTTACTAGGCAGAACCAGTACTAGAGCTTCCACTTGGTATTACTCACCACAGTGGTCCTTACTCCACAGGGTAAGAAAATAATATGGAGATTCTACCACCTGCTGAGTATATTTATTTCGATTATGCCTTCTGGAATTGTGGGGATAACCACAGGATGGGTTTGGGAGCCCACTGCATCCATTGTGAGATTAACCAGAGATAAAACTATGAATCATCAGACTTCCATAAGCACTTACTCTGAGTGGTGAGCTACAGTGATGTTTTGGGTCTCCTGGAATTAGTATCAATTCAGAGTCGGTGTCTAGTAGTCCCTGAGATGTCTGGTTACTTCCTTTTCCCCAATGCTCAGTAACCTGGAAAAAGGCTGCAGGTCCCTCTGAGGAAGGCTGTGAGCAAGATTAACAGTACAAATTATTGGCAATGCACCAGGTCCTTCTTCAAGGAGACCGGGTCTTCCCTTTCATTCAAGGAGTTCTTTCTGGGTCTGTAAATTTAATTTCCGGTCTGCAAACCGGCTCAGGTCTGGGAATTGATGGAGGGGCTCTGAGTCTCTATTTTCATGATTCAGATTAGGCTTTCATTCACATGACCTAGAATTTTTCTGCTTATATAGATCAAGGAATAATTTAATAGGATTTCTATCTATTTTACCTCTAGGAACACCATGATCAACTAGCCCACACCATAGGTCTGATTCAAATAATCTTATCCATAGACACCGTCACAGACACAGCCAAAATAATGTTTTAATTAAATATTTGGGAAGCCTATGACCTGGTCAAGTTGACACAGAAAGTTAATCATTGTGTCTCATTTATACTCACTGTCTTGGGGCCACAATCTGGAATGAGTCTTAGTTGAAATCACCTGCATAGATCAGAGGAGTTGCTGGGATGCAAATATATACCAAGCAAGTCCTAATTTAGACATATCATTCGCAGGAAAAAAAATGTGTTATTTTAAAATGTGGATCAAGAGATCTTCTCTGAGAAATCATCATCTATATTTATGCAACCTGTCACTTGTGGTTATAATGCCTAGAAAGGCATGTAGATCCATCACATTTCTAAAAGGCTAATCTTACTGTTAGTGAACCACACAGACACAAAGAGTCCTGAGGAAAGTGCAGATCTCCTTTTCAGCCATAATATCCTCTATCAATTCAAAAGGTACTCTTTGGGCATTGGGAGATTCTCATTTCTCACTCTACTTTCCCCACTAGCACATACATCTTTTTTTTTTTCCCGGTGATCCCTGTGATTTTTTTTTCCTCCCCTACCTACCCTAGGATTCAAATATGAAGTTTCTGGTCAGAGGCTTAAGGTTTTATGCATCACTGGAGAAAGCCTTAGGTCTCAAGACAACGCTCTGAAGCATCGAACTGAGTTCATGGAATCAAAATCTAAACCAACTGGATCATAATTTTGACCCAGCACCATTTACTAGCTGGGAATGTACTTTGGGAAAGTTTCTTAAAATCTTGGTACCTAAGTTTTCCCATCTATAAAATATGAATAGGAGTAGTACTAAGCACAGGGTTGTCAAGATTGCATAATTAATGCATGTATAGTGTTTAAAATACCTGGCACAGGGTAGGTGCTCATTTTTTCTTCCATAATAAAATGTCTATAAAACTAATTCTCTTACTAGTTGCTATTACTTCTTTTGGCATAAACTTGGTTTAGTTTAGGCCACCAAAGTATCTCTCTTTATTCTGAATTATACAGATTATCTCCCTGCTATCGAAGGAACTGTGTCCTCCTCTAAATTCATATATTGAAGCCCTAGTTCACAGTGTGATGATATTTGGAGATGGAGCTTTTGAAGCTATTGGGTTTAGATGAGGATATGAGAGTGAAGCTCTCACGATGGGATTCGTGTCCTTATATGAAGCGATACCAGAACTCTCTCTCATGCTCTTTTTCAGTGTGTGTGTGTGTGTGCTCACATGCCTGTATGCACACAGAGGAGAGATGATGTGAAGACATAGAAATAATGCAGTCATTGGCAATCTATGAAGTGAGATCTCACAAGGAATCAAATTAGCTGACACTTTGACCTTGGAATTCACAGCCTCCAAGTATGAGAAATAAATTGGCACTGTTAAAAGGAAGCAGTCATTCTAATTTACCACAGCAGCCTGAGCAGACTAATATACACTTGTTCTTCTTGCAGGTTGGGAAAGGGTGTGAGGTCATAAAAATCCCATCTGACCACAATGAAACAAAGTATCTTTTTGTTCTTTAAACATAAAATTCCTAGGTAGTCACAAAGGGAATATCTAATATCTATGTGTAAGCCACAAAATAGTAATTAGAGTGTTTATGTCAGAAGATACAATAGGAAATCCCTGGTGCTGCCTTTGTAGGTTCTGTACAAGGGTCTTCTATCTTATTTTTAAAGTATACTATAGTATTTTTAAAGTATACTATACATGCAAGATTGTGCTGGTACTACCTTAGAGTAGTGAAGAACTAGGATCATAACCAGCAGGACAATGCAATGAGAAAAACAGTCATCACATACAGAAGCCCAGACATGCAGAAAAAACTAATAATTCAATAGAAGCAGAAAATCAGAGCTTGAGACCACTCCAGAATGACAGAAGCCCCAGTTGCTCCCCTTCCCTCCTGTTCACTTGCTCCTTGCAAGAAATGTCTGGAGACATTGAGAGTGATGCCGGACTTTACCATCACTCATAAGATAAGATTTAAAGACACTATTACTCTTTATCATTTAAAAAAACAAAAGAAAACTAGGAGATTTGGGGAATCCTAGGCAGGTGACATCTGGCCACAAGAGTTGACTGCTCTAACTCGGCTCCCAGAGTTGTTCTCCCCAGAGTATGGATATGGGTCTTTTTAAAGGAGGGCTTTGCAACAGAGAAAAATAAAAGAAACTCAAAAACAAAATGAAAAAAAATGACTTTCAGTTGCAGTAAGAGAAGAATGAGAGAAAGAATACAGTATTTTTCTTGGAACTTTGCAGCAAGGGAGTCAGAGAGAGGCTGTGAGGAAAGGCCCAATCCTATTGACTACGGATCAGAGAACTTTGATCCTTTGGATCATCATAACTTCTCTGAAATACCTCACAATAAGAAGCTTGAAATTAAGGCTTAATTTTAGAAGATTAATGAATACAAAGATATATATTATTCCATAAACCACCTTAAGACTAGAGTACTTTCCATTAAAAGAGTAGGTTTTGGCAGATTGGAAAATAAGAATAAATCGGAGGATATGGAAAATTTTTGAAGTACTCAACAGATACATGTCATCAATGTATGAACGGATTTAGCAGGAAGCCACAGAGTTCCACAGCCACCCTGAAATGGAGAAATTATAAAATAACGTCTGGACTGACTCAGTGTGACATTTCCAGTTTATAGCTAAGCTCATAGAAATACATTTAGCCTATAAAGAATCAACCAAAATGAACTTTGGAAATAATGCAAACATAAAGCAAGACAAAGTATCTGGCCACAATGTTAAAAGTGGCAATAATAAGAGAAATAATACTTATTCCTCTTATTTTTATTATTATTACAATTTACTTAGCATCTACTACATTCCAGGTACTTTAAAATTCATTCACAATAACTGTATAAGATAACAATTTTTATTCTCATAAAAGAAATGTAATGTTTTTATATATGTAAATTAATAGATAATTTAGCCTAGACCCCGTAACTGGTAAATAAAAGGGCTTGGGGTTCATTCTAGGGTTTCTCTTCTCCAAAGAGTAAGTCTTCCACTGCATCACTAGAATTAGCTTGCATGGATTAAAGAATAATAAACATTAAAGCTACATTCCTGCCACTCATCAGATAGCTATTAGAACACTGTGCTAGTCGTTATGCTTAGAGGGAGAAAACATGAAAATTAGGAAAGGTTTAGAGCCAAGTTAAAACCTGAATAATTAGGGTAAAATTGTGTTTTATAAAAGTATGTTGCAACGGAGTGTGCTTAACTTAGGGAGTACTAATGCAACATCAGTTGATGTTCATGAAGGATAATCACCATTATGATTCAACATCCATAGGAAATTGAACAAGAGATGGGTACATTCAGAGAAAAGAAACTGTGAGGGAGGGGTGGTCTTTTCAAATATTCTAACTGGCAAGTGGCTAGAGGCTATCACATCATGAGGCTCAATTAAGGAAGACTTGATCTCCATAGGAAACACCAGAAAATGACAAGGTACGGTTAAAAATAGACACAAATTGTTCCCTTCCCTTCATTCTTGTCCTTTCAAGATGAAAATATAGATCCTCCCATGAAGATATTAGGGGCCCTATTTTCTTCCCCTTCGAATCTGGATTGTCTATGAAATTTGCTTGGTCAATATGACATTAGCATACATGACTCAGCAGAAGTTTGAAAAGTATTTGTGAATTGGAAGAGAACTGAGACTCTGCCAACTGCCAGAAACATGACTGAGTCCATCCTAAATCACGTAATTGGACACTCCACCAGGTGACCACAGTTGCACAAGAGAGCCTGGTAGAGAAGTGCTGAGCAGCCTCAGATGAGACAAACCACACACAGGACCAACAGATATGTAAACAAAAGCCAGTGGTGGTTGCTGGAAGTAACTACATTTTGAGGGATTTGTTACAGTTAAGCTACTTAAATCAGATGGCAAAACAAAAAGGGACAGGAAAAATGGATGTTATCTATATTTCAAGAAGTGGTTGATTTGTTCTGTGGCCTGAGGTTTTGCATTCTAGATGTGTCTGAAGATAGGGAACTGGAATAAATGTATATCTAGTTTTCTAGTTGCCATTGGGTAACTAAAATGTCCTTTTTTTTTCTTTTTTGAGACAGAGTCTCGCTCTGTTGCCCAGGCTAGAATGCAGTGGTGCAATTTCAGCTCAAGGAAACCTCTGCCTCTTGGGTTCAAGTGATTCTCATGCCTCAGCCTCCCAAGTAGCTGGAACTACAGGCATGTACCACCACACCTGGCTAATATTTTATATTTTTAGTAAAGACAGGGTTTGGCCAGGCTGGTCTCGAACTCCAGACCTCAGGTGATCTGCCCGCCTCAGCCTCCCAAAGTGCTGGGATTACAGGTATGAGCCACAGCACCCGGCCCTAAAATGTCTTTATATGTAGATCATCTAGTCCAATCTGGTCAATGTATATATGAGGAATTGAAAACCAGGAGAGGGGATGTGACTTGCCTAAAGTCACATTAAGTTCCTAATTAAACTAGGACTACTTGTCAGGTTCTCTGATCCCCAGTCCCAGACATTTTAATTATAGCCATCTTGGGATCTCAAGCAGTCCTGAGATTCTGTGGCTCTGTGACTCTATCTATGGTTCTGTAATTCCAAGACAAAGCAAACAATTCCAGTGTTCCTGGCAGCCTTAGCACAAGAAAGGAACACGGTCTAGACTGAAGTACCAACCAAATCCTTTACCTTTCGAATTATCAACGACATCATCATGGATTCAAGCACTGCACACAGTCCAGTGTTTCTGGTATTTCCTCCAGAAATCAGTGCTCCAGAAGATGAGTCAACAGACCTTTCAGCCACTACCTTTTCAACTCAAAGCCCCCTGCAAAAATTATTTGCTACAAAAATGAAAGTCTTAGGGGTAAGACTTGCCCCTATGTATATTCTATTGAGGCAGGTAACAGGATAGGGAAATTATCTCTTGGCACATGTTTTAAGGTAGGAGCCCATGCCAATTCTTCTTTAAGACAAGGTGAATATAGAGTGTTAGTGGGACATTTAGAGAGGATGTTTGGCAAGAACTAATAATGTGAGTCTGGACTTGACAAAAAAATGCTGTCATTTAGGACTCACCTACTTAAAAAGTGAGACTACTCAGACTGAGGTGGACTGAGAAGAGAGCAGAGCATGCAGATTCACACGTTGTACACCTTCCATTTTTGCATGTCACTCTCCTTAGTCTTCCCTAGCACCTGTCAAACCACTGCTTGGTGTCACAGTGCATCACAAGAGTGGCTCAGAGAGGGAGAAAAATAAATAAACTGAAAAGATGAGGAATGCTCTGGACCTGAGAGTGTGACAATACCTCATCAGGCTCAGAGAATTGGTCATCTCCAGGCAGGGTTCCTCATAGTCCAATTCTGCTTGAGGCCAGGCTGGTATAGTGATTTAGAATTCAGTGTTTCTCAAACGTTCGCAATTATGGGCTAAAGAGTGGAAGAGCTTATGAAGACACAGATTTCCCAGCCTCACCTGGAGACTGTTCAGTAAGTATGGGGTAAGGCCTGATAGTTTGCATTTCTAGCTCCCAGGTGAACCTGATGTTGTCAATCCATGGACCACATTTTCAGGAGCAAATGATAGAGGAATTAAGAAAGTACCCAAGAGTGGGGGCCGGGCTCAGTGGCTTACACCTGTAATTCCAGCTCTTTGGGAGGCCAAGGCAGGTGGATCATGAGGTCAGGAGATCAAGACTATCATGGCTAACGTGGTGAAACCTTGTCTCTACTAAAAATACAAAAAATTAGCCAGGCGTGGTGGTAGGCACCTGCAATCCTAGCTACTCAGGAGGCTGAGGCAGGAATCACTTGGACTCGGGAGGTGGAGGTTGCAGTGAGCCAAGATTGAGCCACTGCACTCCAGCCTGGGTGACAGAGGAACACTTTGTCTCAAAAAAAAAAAAAAAAAGAAAAAGAAAAAAAGCAAGAAAGGAAGGAAGTACCCAGGAGCATCATAAAGGGACTTCTATTATCCTTCCTCTAATTGCCAAATCCTTTTAACCAAAAGATCTTCTAAACAGAAGGGCACTTTGCTTTTCCTCACCATAACTTTTTCCTCTGTTCGCAGACTATCCAGATCCTGTTTGGAATCATGACCTTTTCCTTTGGAATTATCTTCCTTTTCACCTTGGTAAAACCATATCCAAGGTTTCCCTTTATATTTCTTTCAGGATATCCATTCTGGGGCTCTGTTTTGGTGAGTATAGTCAATCAAGTTCAGTTTGAAGCCATGCTAACCAGGATGTTAGGGAATTCTTAGCAATGAAATAAGCTAGATCCAGTTATATGATATGCTTTCAAAAGTGAAAAAATTTAACATTGTTGAAATTATTTCCCCATTAATTCATCACAGTCACTGATATTCCACCATCAGGTCTTGAAGTTCCTTTGGGAATATTTCTTTTGCTTGATACTGTTTATTTGGCTATTCATTCATTTGAAATTAGTTACTATCTATTATAAGCCAGATTCACAGAGCAAGGCAATGAGCCTCTCTCTCAAAAACCTCTCAGTCTAGCAAGAAAACATGTCAACAGGTCACTTCAAGGCAGTGTGATAAATGTTATCACAGAGGCGCAGGAAGTGCTTATCTAAGCAGAGATGAAGGAACAATTTATTCTTTACAGAAGTGAAGTGGAGAGGGTTTCTCAGATATACCTTTTGAGTGGCAGAGAGGTATTTATTCAACTCAATTTAGTCACAATCAACACACATTAACTTAGGAGCTAATTTAGTGGCAGAGAATGGGCACGGCAATGGATTCAGAAAAAAGAAAGCAGTCCCTAAGTTCAAGGTCTCTGTTGAGAGAGGAGTCAGACAATTACCATGCAGTGTGATGAGGAAGAATAAACGCAGGGGCTATCTCCATAGGAAAGGCACCAACAAAACAGAGAGGACATTGCCCAGAGACATTTCCAGCTTGAGCAAGTTTTCAAGGGTGAGTGGTTCATCAGATGAGGACACACACAGAAGATGGGAGTGGGGATGCCTGAGTATAAGGATTAGGGACATCTTACTGCATGTCAAGAGAGAAATATGAGCAAAGGCTGAAGAAATGGGAGAGCATTTTCTATTATGTGAACTATCAAGGTTCAGCAGAGGGAGTGAGGATGGAAACATGAGGCTGGAAAATACTCACAAAGGGGCTGCAAATTTAAACATGGATGTGGCATAGTCAGCTTTGAAATTTCCACTAGACAATGATGCTACCACATGTTACCCACTTCCAAGAAAGTTATTGGAGCTTTTTAAGAATTACCAGCGCATTTGCTGAAACCCCACCTTATGTTCCCACCCAAGAGAACACACTGGATTGTAGTAAGATGGAATCCACTCTTAATTATTGTAAAATGACTTGACATCACCGTGTCATGAGATCAAAGCTGAGTCCACAATAGCTATAAAAGGAACATGGATGAGCAAACCGAAGCACCGTATCATTTAAAAAAAATGTTAATGTTCAAATATATAGGACTAAAGCAGATTTCCAGTCCAGTGTTTCATCCACTAATCCATTTATGGAAACTGATATAAAGCAACTCACCCTTCTCACTTCCCTGAGGAGTGTGCGAACTCAAAGGGTGGGCATGTAAAAGAAATGCATGGAAGTGTACTCTGTAAGAACTCAGCATCTGCTAAACATGGCCATCATTAAGATATTTATTCCTCTTAACAGTTTATTAATTCTGGAGCCTTCCTAATTGCACTGAAAAGAAAAACCACAGAAACTCTGGTGAGTTATATTTCTACTTTATTAAAAATATATTTTGTAATAAGTTAGATTTCCACTTTATTAAAAATATATAGCTTTTAAATAATTTATCCTGGCCTTGAAAAAAAAATTTTTTAAGTCATTAGGTCACCATAATTCCACAAACTATCAAGTATTGATATCAATAAACAGCATTTGCTTCCTGTGTTTCTAGAATTATAAGCCACTGTACCAGAAGAGAAAGTCTTTCTAGATCATCTAATTTAATTATTATTTTATGTATGAAGACACTGAGGCTTAGAATTGTTAAATAGTTGTTCAAATTCCCAGCCAATTAATGGTAGAACTATTTCAGTATTTCAGTTACTTATTCATTATTTTTTGGTTTTTGGGTATTTACCAGGCACTTTGACAGGCACTACTTTGACTCATATAAAAGGCAAACTTTTGACAATCTAAACCATAAAGAGAATACCAAAATAAAGAATACAGTGCTACCAAATGTAAAGATGTAGATAAGTTATGAGTAGAATATTTTTACTTTACTCAAATAATTGAAGACATAAGATATTACTATACCAATACAAGATTTTAGCAAAGGACTGAAAATCCTTAGTTTGTCATTTTAGGAAGAAATTAAAATGGCAGAGAAGTGCAGCATTTAGTTAAACTTAGGAGTCTTAAAACAAAAGTGTAGACCATGACTTTCACCAGAGCATCAAAATGCAATTGTCCTAGGCACACCCTTCCTCCCAACTGAGTGAGAGTTAACTTAGGCATGGAATATGGGGAATGGAAATGTTATTAAAAGTTCACTAGATCCCCTCATTGAGTAGACAAGGGCCTGAAGCCCAAAGATGTGAAGCAACGCACATAGGATCACATAAGCTGCCTTGTGTCATTGTGATGCTGTGACTAAGGTCCTGCTCTCCATTCTCTGCACTCACTGCTTTGTTTATAGTACAGTCTGGGCCTAAGTCACATTGTTATGTTCTTATTCTATTTCAGATAACACTGAGCCGAATCATGAATTTTCTTAGTGCCCTGGGAGCAACAGCTGGAATCATTCTCCTCACATTTGGTTTCATCCTAGATCAAAACTACATTTGTGGCTATTCTCACCAAAATAGTCAGTGTAAAGCCATTACTGTCCTATTCATGGTAAATATGTTGATTTATATAGTGAGGAGTAAATAGAAAATATTTATTAGCACTCAATCAGCACCATTCAGATAATGTTGTGGATACACGTGTATTTTCTTTTACTGACAAACATTTATGAAATCCATAATATTTGATAGACATTATACCAGGCATTGTGGAAGAGAAAAACAAACACATTATAACTCCCACCTTTAAGAACTCACAGGAGCACAAGAGATAAAACATATAAACAAATCAGTGTAATACAAATATAAAATGATATACTAAAAAAGTAAAGGTACAGCAGTATGGCTGCAGTTCATAGTTCTATATGTACATTAGAATCACAGTGGTGTGTTTTCACAGTTTTTGATCTGGTTTTAACAGGCTGAACTTCTGATAAAGAATGATAAGATTGAAAAGAGGCATTTATTTCAGCTGCTTTCAAGATACTACTAAGATTAGTGTAAAAGAATGTAAGCTGGTCAGGAGTTCGAGACCAGCCTGACCAACATGGCAAGACCTTGTCTCTACTAAAAATATAAAAATTAGCTGGGTGTGGCGGTGCATGCCTATAATCCCAGCTACTCAGGAGGCTGAGGCAGGAGAATCGTTTGAACCCAGGAGGTGGAGGTTGTAGTGAGCCGAGATCATGCCACTGCACTCCAGCCTGGGCAACAGGGCGAGACTCTCAAAAAAAAAAAAAAAGAATGTAAAAGGGTTGATCCACATGGAGAGAAAAAGGGAGTTAACAAACTCATCAAAAATTGCTGAGGAAATTGAAAACCCACTCCCTAAGGCAAAGGGGTTCCTAATAGAAGATATTTCTTATGGCAGAGCCTGAGAAATACTTGACATTTGAATGCACCAAGTTTATAGAAGGCAGGACTGAGGCCGGGCATGGTGGCTCACATCTGTAATCCCAGCACTTTGGGAGGCTGAGGTGGGTAGATCATAAGGTCAGGAGATCAAGACCAGCCTAGCCAACATGATGAAATTTTTAGTGTCTGCTAAAAATGCAAGAACTAGCTGGGCGTGGTGGTGCACCTGTAACCACAGCTACTCAGGAGGCTGAGGTGGGGCAATTATTTGAACCCAGGAAGCAGAGGTTGCAGTGAGCCGAGATTGCACCATTGCACTCCAGCCTGGTGACAGAGCAAGACTCTGTCTCAGAAAAAAAAAAAAAAAGAAAGAAAGAAATAGGACTGAAGAGCAGAAAATAGGGAGACTGGTTTTGGTGATGGTAAGTATGGATATTTGGATCAACTCTTCTCTGAAAACAAAAGTTTTATATTAAAAAACAAACAAACAAAAAAATACCTTAAAGGTCTTAAAAAGCTGAAATGTCAGCTGGAACTACTAGATCAAATTTTAGATGAAAGCCTGCAACCTGAAATTTACAAGTGGAATTCTGAAGAGCACCAAAACTGCTTATACCTTCAGGCCCATTTGCCAGTGATACCCATTTGGAATCCAATCCCTGGCCCATGTAGACAGAAAGAGAAAGAAGTCAAGGCTTCATTCATGCCCACTCAAGGTACCAAGACTTAAAAGAGACTTTCTCCACATTAAACTAGGTCTTTGATAGGCTACTATGCTCTTCAGGTGAAGGCAAAAAGATATACAAAGTACCCTGCCCCAAAATAGCAGAGAAGACTTGCTGAATAAAGTCTAAAAAGAAAAAGTATTTGAAAAGTGGCCACAGACCAAACCCTCGACAACCTCTTCACATGCCCTGATCTCCACTTTGCTAAGCATGAACTGGGTGAGCCAAATACTCCACCTGAATTTGGTCCTCGTATGTGTTGCCCCTGGTACCTGACAGAAGCAAAACCAAAGTCTATCTAGTGGAAAAACGTCACTAATCTTAAGAAATTCCTATCAAATTTTCCATTGAAAATTAACAGTAAGCACTCAAAGGGGCATAAAAATAAATAAGACAATGCAAATAACAACTAATAGAAACAGAATATAACAAAAACAAAACCACCCATAAATTTCTGATAGTAAGTATATTAGAAGAGATTTTAAAACCACAATACTTATCATGTTTTAAGAAATAAATAATAAACTTTAAAATACCTCAGGGAATATAAAATTATAAAAAGCAAATGTAAGATTTTCTATTTAGAACTATTTACGTACCCATAAAAATAGAAAATCAAAAACTTGAAAATTAAAAAAAAGATTGTCCCAGTAAATAAAAGTTAAAAAAAAAAAACACGACTGCAGTCTATTTACAAGAAACAGCTACACTAGTAACACACAAATAGACTTAAGACAAGAAGCATTAGTATCCATAGGATAGGGAACTTCCTATAATAAAAAGGTCGATCCACAAGAGAAATGTTACATTTCTAAGTTTGAATACTCCTAATAACAACTCAAAACCAACAGGAAAAGCTAACTCAGCTGAAAAATGTGAGTAGAGAAAGATAAAATCAGCACATGAAATTTTAGCCCACATTTCTCAGCAACTGAAAGAATATGTAGAAAGACCATAAAATTATAGGATTTTGAACACAATTGATAAAATTGACCTAAATGTCATATATAGAACACTATACCAAACAATTACATAATACTGTCAACTGACATTTTTAGTTGACAGATAAAATCATATGTATTTATTGTGTATATTTTGAAGTACATATATACATTGTGGTATGTTTAAACCTAGCTAATTAACAAAGGCATTACCTACTATAGTTATCCATTTGCAGTGAGAACACTTAACATTCACTGTCTTTGCACTTTTAAGAATACAATAGCCATCATTCTCAGCAAAATAACACAGGAACAGAAAACCAAACACGGCATGTTCTCACTCATAAGTGGTACTTGAACAATGAGAACACATGGACTCAGGGAAGGGAACATCACACGCTGGGGCCTGTTGGGGGTTAGTGGGACAAGGGAGGGACAGCATTAGGACAAATACCTAATGCATATGGGGCTTAAAACATAGATGACAGGTTGTTAGGTGCAGCAAATCACCATGGCACATGTTTACCTGTGTAACAAACCTGCACATCCTGCACATGTATCCCAGAACTTGAAGTAAATTTTTTTTAAATATAATATACTGTGATTACTGTCCTGCTATACAACAGATCTCTTGAACTTATTCCTCCTATGCAACTAACTGATGGAAGTGAGAAGACAATGGAATTACATCTTTAAAGTGCTAAACAAAATAATTTCAACCTAGAAATCTAGGCCTGGTGAAAATGTTCTTCAAAAATGAAGGTGAAATAGCTGGGCGCAGTGGCTCAGGACTGTAATCCCAGCACTTTGGGAGGCTAAGGTGGGCAGATCACTTGAGGTCAGGAGTTTGAGACCAGCCTGACCAACGTGGTGAAACACCATCTCTACTAAAAATACAAAAATTAGCAGGGCATGGTGGCACACCTGTAATCCCAACTACTCAGGAGACTAAAGCAGGAGAATCACATGAACCTGGGAGGCAGAGGTTGCAGTGAGCAGAGATAATACTACTGCACTCCAGCTTGAGTGACAGAATGAGACTCCATCTCAAAAAAGAAAACAAAAAAACTGACAGAACTGAGAGACTTTACTTAGAATATTTTCAACAATTAACCATATGCTGAGCCTGCAAGCCTCAACAAAATTCAAAGGATTAAAATTATACACAGTATGTTCTCTGAAAACAATGGAATTGAATTAAATGTCAATTTTTAGAAGGCAAAAATAAATCCCAAAAACTGTTTTGAAATTCTAAGTTATACAAGGCTCAAAGAATTTACAATAGAAAAAAATATATATTAAAAACAAAATAATATAAATATTTATATAAATTGATTACAACTAAAGCATGCTTAATGGAAAGTTTATAACCTCAAATGCAAGTATTGGGAAATAAAATAGACTAAAAAGTAAATTTCTAAATATTCATATCAAGAAATTAGATTAAAAAATTAAATTTAAAGAAAATGAAAGAATTCAGATACAGTATTCTATAATAGTGATAATAAAGAGTAGAGATAAAAACTAATGAACTACAACACAAACAATAGACAAGATAAAATAAAGGGAAAATATGGATGTTTGGAAAACTAATAAAATGTATAAACTCCTAGTTATTAAAAAAGAAAAAAGAGAAAACACAAATTATCATTATCAGAAATGATGGGGTATCGCTATAAGTACAATAGCCAGGAATATACAAGAATATTATGAACATAAAAACTATTTGATCCTTTAGATGAAATTGACAAATTCCCTATAAAATACCTACCTACCAAAACTATGCAAAACCACCTGCCATGACTAACACAGGAAAAAATATATATATCTGACTAGTCTTATATCTAATAAAAAATCAAATACATAAGTTAAAACTTTCTCTCAAAAAAGAGAAAGCAAAGCCTTGCAGGAGCAGACCGATTCTTCCAAACATTTAGAAAAGAAACAACATTAAACTACTTTCAGTTCACTTCTCAACTCACAAGTACTTGTGTGAGGCTGTCTGTCCCAAGTTTGACATGAAAATATGATAACGACATTATAAAATATTTAAAAGTTACAGGTAATTCTATCTTGTAAACTTTGTGAATAAATCTGAAACAAAATATTAGAAAATCAAATTGAGCATTATACATGACAATGTATCATGGCCAAGTCAGTGGATACCAGAAGTACATAATTGATTTTACATTCAAACATCAATCAGTGATACGCCTAAATGTGAAATCCTAAACTATAAAGCTTGAGGAGGTGAGCTGCAGGGAACTTAGGAGAATTTCTTCATCACCTTGGGAGTAGACTAAGCTTTCTTGGATAGAACATAAAAGGACTAACCAGAGGGGAAAAATCAAATAAAATGAACTACCAAAGCACAGAGAGGGAGAAAATTCTCTCATTCTCTCTCTCTCTCTCTCTCTCTCTCTATATATATATATGTATATATATATATTTATACATTATGTACATATATTACATTATGTACATACATATATATTATGTACATATATACATATATATACATATATACATATATATACATATATACATATATATACATATATACATATATATACATATATACATATATATATAAATATATACATATATATATTTATATATATATGTATATATATAAAACAAAAGACCCATATCCAGAATATATTAAGCCATCCCAAAAATCAATAATAAAAGGCCAGAAAAAAAAGAGAGTAAGACTTGAGCAAGTATTTCACAAAGAAAGATGGATGAATAGCTAGTGAGCATGTGAGAACATGCTCAACATTATTAATCATAAGATAAATGCAAATTAAAATCACAATAAGACACTACTCCATACCAAAATCATTTTAATTAAAAGGACCAGCAATACCAGGTGTTGGAAGGCATGTGAAGCAACTGGAACTCTTAAACCTTTTTGGTGGAAATGGAAAATGGAAACGTAAAATGGTTCAACCAGCTTGGAAAACTATTTGGTGTTTTTTAACAAAGTTAATCATACACCTACTTATGTCTCATGATAGATACAAAAATATTTATAGCAGCCCTATTCATCCTAGTTAAACTGGTAAGAAATTCAAATTTCTATCAACAACAGAATGGCTAAAAAACAAGGTAAATATTCAAATAATAGTATACTTTTCAGCAATATAACATACTGACACATAGAGCAGCATGAATGAATTTCAATTTTTTATATTGAGTCAAACAATTTCAGATAGAAAATAAACAGGCAAGTTTAACATATGATGTTAGAAATCAGAAGGATGATTGACTCTCAGTGGGGTGGGAGGATTGATTGGGAAGGGACACAAGAGAACCTACTGGGGTGATAAAAATGTGATATATCTTGATGTGAAAAGAAAAAAAGATAAAATACACTTTTTTTTTTCTTTTTTGAGATGGAGTCTCGCTCTGTCGCCCAGGCTGGAGTGCAGTGGCACAATCTTAGCTCACTGCAACCTCCGCCTCCCAGGTTCAAGAGATTCTCCTGCCTCAGCCTCCCAAATAGCTGGGAACACAGGTGTGTGCCACCCTGCCCAGCTAATTTTTATATTTTTAGTTGAGACCAGGTTTCACCATGTGGGCTAGGATGGCCTCGATCTGTTGACCTCATGATCTGCCCGCTTTGGCCTCCCAAAGTGCCGGGATTACAGGCATGAGCCACTGTGCTCAGCCTCCTTTTTTATTTTTAATTCCATCTTGTTCCTGTTTCTTCACCTTCTTTCTTTTCTGTTCATTAGACAACCTTTTATATACGCATTTCTTTGCATTTTATACATTTATAAAATGGAGTATTTCCTACATATACAAATCAAAAATCATATTATTTTATATGCCTTTCTCTAAAAATATAATATTCTATGCTATGCTTTGCTAAAATAAATGTATACTCCCATGATCCTCCACTGATTTGATTCCTAAGCATCAGATACACTTGAGATATGTGGGGGAGCTTTTATTACGTGGGCATCACTACATCATTATAATCAGAAAAACCATTACTGCACTAACATCATTACTCTTTGTGTTCTTCTTCTGTTGCAGGGAATTTTTATTACATTGATGACTTTCAGCATTATTGAATTATTCATTTCTCTGCCTTTCTCAATTTTGGGGTGCCACTCAAAGGATTGTGATTGTGATCAACGTTGTTGACTAGCACTGTGGGAATAAAGATGTGTCATAATATTATTTAGCAATGACTTCTGCTTGTAAGGAAAAGCCAAAGTACACATAGAATCTTAAGGCTGGGAACTCTTTGAAGCGAAGGTGTGTGGCTCAAATGGCAGGGTCACTACCTGCGGGAGTCTGTCCTGCAAACCCAGACTCAACAATGGATGAATAAGGTATGCTGACACACAGATATTATGCTTTGTCAGTTTGACTGAGTGTCCGAGTTGCCTACAGACTCCCTGGAGAATACTGTAAACAGTTGTGACTGCCAGCCTTCACCAGCCAGGGAGACTCACATTAATTCAGTAAAATTTAATAACAGAGTCTCTTAAGTCAACACACCTGTGGAGAAAGATTAAAAGCCAGGTTCTGAGCCTAAAGCAAACACCATTAGAGGGTAATCTCCCCGGTCGACCTCCCCACAAGAGGGCCACCCAGCTCAAAGTTTAGTTTTAAGACCACATGAGTAAACAAGTTATTCAGATAAAACTCCCCCACATACCCTAGCTATTTGCTTTTCTTATTAACTAAATGTAAAGGGGATTTAGGTTGCCTTCAGCTGAAACTTCTACTGAAACTATGCAAAAACCTCTTGGCCTTCTAAGAAGGTCTGTGATTATTCCTTAGAGCTATCTCTAACATTTTTCCCTTAATATTTTTGCCACCGCCCTGAGTGAATCTCTCCACACTTAAGAGAGGGAGGTTCTGGGGACATTTTGACTGATAAAGCACATCCTGCCTCTTGGCAATGCCAACTGCCCCTCTCCCCAAATCAAATGGTCACCTTGGTGTTGTCACTTCTCTTAGTCATGCATTCAACTGAGGGACAGCAATGTGGTGTTGCAAAGATATGAACCAAAGCCCAGGGCTTGGGGTGATCCAGTCATCTAACTTCTCTGATTGATGACATCTCCTGTTGATTTTGCTAAGAGATTCTACCCAGTGGCTCCTACTCTAATGGTGTGTGGAAAGATGAGTTGGTTGGAGGAATGGTTTGGCTCACAAATTCTACATTAATGCTTTAAGATCATCGATGTTAAAGAGCTGATCAACTAGAATAGTAACAATAGTAAAAATAGTGAGGGAAAATATTGGTGGAACCACTACTATATTCCAGGCATCATTCTAAGTATTATGTAGGTGTTACTCATTTAATCTAATAAAAATCCTAGGAGGTGAACTGTATTATCAAACTCATTTTACAGTAAAGAAAACTGAGGCACAGAGGGGTTAAGTAATTTGCTCAAGGTCACAAAGTTTGTAGTGGCAGAGACATAATATCAATAGGCAGTTGGCTCCAGAATCCAAGGTCTTAATTCCAATGCCAAGCAAGTTTGGAAGGCACTTTCCTCTGAATTCTCTTAACAGCATCTGCATTCAATCTGTTATGGTAATTCATATCCTGTAGCCTATGAAGTATAGCACTATAAACTTGTGAAATCAGAAATAAGGTCTTAGTATTATTATAAAAACAGTTTTTAATTTATAGAGCACCTAAAAAATTCTCAAGGACCCCCAGACAATCTCAGACCACACTTTGAGAACCACTACCTTATACAGTATTGCCTCTCACTGGCTGACTACCTTTTAAGTATTAGAGATCTTACTTATATCATCTCACTTGTCCTGATAGCTCTCAGGGTATGTATGTCTTTTGTCATAGTCATAAAAATTGATACTCAAAGTGGTTAACTTTTCTGAGACCAAAAAGGGAGTATGATTTAGAAAGAGGATTTGAGTCAAGGTCCCTAAATTCAAATCCCAGTATCCTATGTTGCTTATAGTATAAAAAAAAAACTTAGCAAACTCAGAGAAATAAGTAATAGGCTTTCATTTCTGCTATTTGCTGGAAGAGGCTTAGGTTCTAGGTACATTTGTGAGAATGAAGGAACCAAAAAAGGCAGAAAAAACAAGTAAGTTTTTTACTTTCAATGAAGTTAGGTTCTGATCAAAAATATGTGGCAACTGAATTACATACAGATGTGTGAGGCTTAAGATATATTTAAAGATGCAAAGTCTTGGGCTTTTAAGTCAGAACTAGGTTTAAATGTTGTCTTAAAGTCAAAAAACAGTAGATGCAAGTTGTGGAAAAAAGGGAATGCTTATACACTGCTGGAGGAATATAAATTAGTTCCGCCACTATAAAAAAGTAGTTTGGCAATTTCTCAAAGAATTCAAAGCAGAATTACTATTCAAACCAGCAATCCCATTATTGGATATATAACCAAAGGAATATAAGTGGTTCTATCATAAATACATATGCACGTGTATGTTCATTGCAGCACTATTTGCAATAGCAAAAACATGGAATCAACCTAAATGCCCATCAACAGCAAACTAGATAAAGAAAATGTGGCACATATACATCATGGAATACTACGTAGCCATAAAAAAGAATGAGATCATGTCCTTTGCAGCAACATAGATGAAGCTGGAGGCCATGATCCTAAGCAATCTAACACAGGAATTGAAAACAAAATACTGCACATGTTCTCACTTATAAGTGGAAGCTAAATGTTGAGTACATATGGACACAAAGAAGGGAACAGCAGACACTGGGGCCTACTTGAAAGTAGAGGATGGGAGGAGGGTGAGGATCAAAAAACTACCTATTTGGTACTATGCTTATTACCTGGGCAACAAAATAACCTGTATATCAAACCCCTGTGATATGCCGCTTACTTATATAAAACATCTGCACATGTTCCCCTGAACCTAAAATAAAATTTATTTTAAGGAAAGTTAAAATTATTAGAAATAAAGATAGAAGAATTCTTTACGAGGTCAAGGTAGTAAAAACATTTCTTAGACAGATCCCAGAACATAAAGAGTACCAGAAAGAACTGATACATCCGACTTGGTTGTTATTAAGAATGTTTTATAAGTGTGACAAGAGCAGCTACAAATCAAAGCCTTTTAGCAACACAAATAACCAACAAAAATAAGGGGATGTAGAATATATAAATCCTCCCATACATTCATAGAAAAATACAACTTGATGAAAAGTTACTCCAAAGTGATGTACAGCCATTTCACAGGAGAAGAAAACAAAGGTTAACATATGAAAAGCATTCAATTTCTTAAGTAACTGTGGAATGAAAGGAACTCTCCTACCACGATACTATAAGTCTAAATGAAGACAACCACTTTAAAAACTAATTGCCCAGTAAAGGTAAAGATACACATACTTTATCACCCTACTTCCACTGCTAGTTAATATACGCAAGAGAAATTCTTGCACATGTGCAACAGAAGACACGTACAGATGTTTCCAGGGCAGGATTGTCTGCAACACCTCAAATGTCCATGGACAGAGAATGGATCAATTGTGCCACATTCTCTACTGGAGGACCACATATTGGTAAAAATAAATTACTTGACACAAATCAACAAAGATGAATTTTACACATTTAATGTTGAGTAAAAGAAAGCAAGTCACATAAGAACGCCTTATTAATTCTACCTAAATAATGATTAGAAGACACAAAACCTAAGCAATATGTTGTGTGAAATATAAACACACATGGAAGAGTGAAAAACACCAAATTCAGCATAATGATGAGCTCTGATAAAGAGGGTGGCTTGCGGAAGGATCACATGAGAGCCTTCAAAGGTATCAGCAACACTCTTGCATCTCTAATCATGGCTATGGGTTTGTGTTTTTTTGTCTCACTGTTGTAAATATTCTATCACTTATTTATTTATTTATTTACCTAAAGATGGAGTCTTACTCTGTCGCCCAGGCTGGAGTGCAGTGGCATGATCTCAGCTCATTGCATCCTCCGCCTCCTGGGTTCAAGTGTTTCTCCTGCCTCAGCCTCCCAAGTAGTTGGGATTACAGGCATGCACTACTATGCTTGGCTAATTTTTGTAGTAGAGATGGGGTCTGGCCATATTGGCCAGACTGGTCTCTAATTCCTGACCTCAGGTGATCTGCCCGCCTCTGCCTCCCAAAGTGCTGGGATTACAGGCATGAGCCATCATGCCTGGCCCATATTATTTACTTTTTTGAGAAATATAATTGAGAAAGCAAACTGACATCATTCTTTTCAATAAATTTTTCTCATATAGTGATATTTTTATAATTAACACCTGCAGAAAAATGCCAATGATAGCATATTTATTAGTACATAAGATAAAAAAATCTTTTCAATAACTATGAGGTCAGATAACTGCATTTTGTTTCTTCAGCTATATTCCCACATAACAAAAGCAAATGGAATGATCCAGTAGTCTGTACATGGGAGTACATTAGACATTTTTATATCTTAAAACTAACAATAATAAATGTTTTGCCATTTAAAGCTGTGTCACTTGAACAAATTAATCTTTGTAGGCTTAAAATTTTTAGACTACAATGCAATAATAATAATACATACCTTATGGGTTTACTGTGAACCTTAAATGAAATGTGGAAAGTGATTTTATCAGTGCGTGGAACTTAAAAATCCCTTAGTAAATGGTAGTTTTTAAAATTTATATTTAGATTTTCTTGCTCTCAACATCACTTATTTTATCATTTACCAGCTTTGCAACTTGGGGTTGGCTTCCTCCATTTCCTGAACTTTAGTTTCCACAATTATAAAACAGAATCAATTTTATATGTGTTTTAAGACTTTCATGTGGACAATTCTTGACATATACCTAATTATTTAACTAATATTACCTTCCTAGCTGTTCCAAACATAAAGTAGTCCCTCAGAACAGGAAGATGATCCTATAAACTATGAAGCTCTTAAGTACTTGAATTTACATTTTCCTTAGTATGAATTGTAAGTGCAACAGTGGGATTTTTCTGACCTGTAACCAAGTTCTATTTGCAGTTAGATCTTTAGCCTCGCCTCTGAGGAACTCTATGTCTCCCTTACCAATTCTCTGACCCCAAAACCCTCCAACAGCAGATAATTCTGGGTGCCAGGGTCTTGCTGAGCAGCTAGGAACATGGCATAATGTTACGTCCTAATATTGGATAGCCTGGTGATGATCACCTGGGTGAAAGAAAGAGCCAAACAGAATCATTCTTTCTCAGCACTGACAAGGACACAGCAATCAGAAAAACTGACCCTGTTTTCAAGGGACAGGGAGACAATGGCTGAGTAAGGCAAGGACACATAGCTAACAGTTTTCATAAAAGAGGGCGAGGATTAAAAAAAACCTGGAGTGCTAGGATGTGCAGGGAATAAAAAGGAAATGCACATCAGGAAAATACTAACTTAATATAAGTTGGAATACTTTTGTGCAGACTTTAAGAAAGAGATTGTCTTTTGGAAGCAAGGCCACTAGACAATAAAAACAGGCTTAATTCAAAGAGAAATATTTTAAATATGTTATCAACCTAATAAAATATTCTCAAACCTTGGGGGAAGGGTGATGGTGATACATCAAATAAGATGCGATTGACAAATCCAAATTGTAATGGGAATTTCAACACACTCAAGTACTAAAATGTTGATCATTCAAAATCAGCAAAGACAAGGTAAACATTTATTATTCATACAAATTCAAATTCAAGTTTATTTGGGAAGAATCATATACAGAGCCACCTAAGTTATCTTGTTGGCCACAAAGTAGGAAAGAGCCTGAGACTGACTGGGGAAAAACAGGGCTCAAACAGAGAAAAGGATGTAAAAGACCAGGTTGTGCAGCCACAACTCAAGCCCCTTTGCTGCCATACATTTGCCAAGTCCTGACTCTGTTCCCATGTCAACTAAAACGAAGATGCATGCCTCTAACCACCCTGTCATCCTGGACTCAAACCTCAGGTTTCACAATCATCCACAGCTCAGACCCTAGGTAATGGCCATCCCATCGCCAACCACTCAAGCATTTCAGCAGGTATGCATAGATCCTCAATTAGAATGTTAAATGGATGCTGGATCTTCTGTCCCCACTCTCCTTCACTCTACAGCATTTCTGAGAGGTGACTGCATGGCTTTTACTTGAATATTCTTGAAGACAGTAAATTCTCTATTCAAATGGTAGCCAGTTCTTCTAATGAACCACTCCAATGATTAGAAAGAAAAAAAAAAAGGTGGCTCATTTTTTAATATCACACCACAATCAGCCTCCCCAGAACTACTTCTACCCAGTGGATCTAACTGCATGGTTCCAAACTGTCTTAAATTAAAAAACAGAGACTGAAAGAGAAAGAGAGGAGAGACAAAAGAGAGAGACAGGAATGAACCTCAAATTAGGCAACAGAGCTGCCTGCCATTTCATCCTTTTAGATTAAATGAACAAATAGTTACCTAACTACAGCTCTGGGTCTCTAAAAAAAAATAAAGCAAAGAACAAGGAAATTAAAATGTAATTAAAAATCCAACATATGAACATAAATGTTAAATATTGTAGGGGGAGAAAGATGACAACGTCTATGGGCAAAACTCTGATTCACTTCACAAATATCTAGACTCTCCTGATACCACCAACTTCTTCTATTTCCCCACTTGATCTTGTACGGGGCTTCATGACCCTGCAGCTCCAGACTAGTCTAAAAAGAGAGGGACACAAGGGAACTAGACTGATGGTAGAAAAAGGTGGGTTCAGAGGTAAAAGTGCTATTTCAACTTATATCTCCAAATATGAAGGCTAATTCTTGCTCTGAGTGGCTGGGTACATGTTCTATGGCACTAAAGTATATTTTTAGGCCATTTATGCTCAATCTGACACAAGGTACAGACATGGTTCATTGGAAATCTAAGTGTGAGCAAATGAGGACACTATTTGGAGACACCTAATTACAGTGCTCCCTAGTGTACAGGCTCCGTGATTCTTGAATCTCTGCATGGGTGCCCCCTCCCCACCTACTCAGCCCTAAAAGTGAGGCAAGAAGGTAAAAGTCAGGGCTAACAGTCCATCTTTGGCCAACTTCTAGACTCTTTCTTGTCCTTAGGGACCCACCATCCACACCTGCTTATAGGGTGGGGGCTGCAGAAGTTATCTAATTAAGGTAGCATGAACCACGCCAGGCAGTCCCCTGGGGTCTTTTTCAAGAAGTGAAACCTGGTAAGGCAGAAACTTTTTTTGCACCTCCTTCAACTTGGGTAAGTGTTAAACCAAAGTAATTGGAGCGAAGCTCAAGGTCGCAGAAGCCACTGATTTCCTGTCACCTGGTATCTATCAGCGATTTCATCCCCAGGCCTGGACCATCTCACTCACCCTCCCAGTGTGCTTGAGATACTTAGCAGCACCCACTCAACTCCACAGCCAGCATCCAAATCAGCCCTTGAGACTTGAGGCCTTGGAGACGCAGGTAAGGAATCAATTTGCTTTCTTTAAATGACTTAAAGGAGGTGATGGATAAGGTATAGAATGGTTTTGAAGACTGGAGGTTCTTGGTTTTAATTCTAGAGTTTCCCTAGTCAGACTTCCTAATAGTTCTATGACTTAAGGAGGGGTGATTATATCAAGACTTGCTGCTCACTCACTCCTCTAACCACTCTCCCTCTCTACAATTACCCTATGCAGTCAACTGTGAATCATTTCACAAAAGTAGTAGATTGCAACATATAGATCAAATCGTGGTTTCTAAACTGTTGGAGGTCTTCTGCTTACAAGCCATATAAATTGGGCAAATTGCTAAACCTCTAAAGCCTCGGCTTTCTCATCTGTAAAATGGGGGCAATGGTAATACCCATTGCATCATGAAAATTATAACTAAAATCCAGAATCCGTCAGGCCTTCCCAATACCAAATGAGAAAACAATCAGTGATGGCCATAATGAAAAAAAAAAAAAAAACTCCATTCCTCTTCCCTTAAATGCTTTTGTCTACATTAAATGTAAATATACCTAGATGTATAGGTGGCTTTACAGGCTCACATTTTCTGGAGGAGATTTGTAGACACCAAGTTGAGCACAAAATCCTTCCTCTATCACATAGGAAACAAAGAGTGAGAGGGGGCACTGGAGACTGGAGATGGGAGGGAGCTCTAACGAAAAAAAAGGATTAATTTTAATCATGTAATTACTGTTTCCTGAACTCACTATATAAGTGATTCCCTTTCCCTGTTTCCCGTATAATGGCTTAATCTCATGGAGAATCTGGTGGGAAGAAATTTTCAATCCAGCATTGTGAGCATTTGTGTGTGTGTGTGTGTGTTGTTTGTTTGTTTGTTCGTTAATTTTTTAGTGGAGAGGAGGTTTTGCCATGTTGGCCAGGCTGGTCTCGAACTCCCAACCTCAGGTGATCCGCCTGCCTCAGCTTCCCAAAGTGCTAGGATTACTGGCATAAGCCACCACACCTGGCCATTGTAAGCATTTGTGAACCTGCCCTGAGGAAGTAGCTTGATGTTCAGCTTAACATTACCGAGCTCATAGTACACAGAAAACAGATTCCTTATGCAAGTCTAGTAGAACGCAGGATTCTCTGAAGAATGTAGTTGGTGTCTAGTAAGGAAAGCGAAGAGCTGGGAGCTCTGAAGAATTCCTTGCAATCAGGCTAGGAGAACAGGAATGCCCTCAAGTGATATGCATATCTAACAAGAGTTGGACTGAAAGTAAAGAGAGAAGGAGAAGGGGCACTTCAAAGTTGAGAGGATTCAGGGAAGAAGGGAGAGGACATGTCTAAACCAGTGGCTCTGATGGGAATGGTGGGATATGAGCTTGGAAAGTCATACAGGGCTGAATTCCAAAGGCCTTGAGGGGTCAGATGGAGGGTTTCTTCAGTAGGCAATGACAAGCCAGCAAAGGAGTTCAGGCTCAGGAAGAGCATCACTCAAAGCAGTGATCAGGAGCTTGATGTAGCAACCTTGTGGACAGTGGATTAGAAAAGAGAAAGACTGAAGGCAGAAAAGCAAAAGTGGTGTGCTAAATCATGAATGGAAATGAGAAACTCACAGGTGACACTGGATATAGAAAAAAGACCCACGTGCAATATGCGTTGCAGAGGTAGAAATGGCATGACTTGACCACTGACTGAGCCATAGCCAAGATGAAGACAGACTGAGAGATGATGGAGTTAACGTGAAATGTGGTCCCAACTATCTAAGCCTGGGTGGCAGGAGAAACAAGTAAACAATCTGAAGGAACAAGGCCTGAGAAAAGACCACTGACTTCGCAGCGTTGTCCTCAAAGAGCAGTTTCAGTCCAGAGATTGGCGGAAACGAGTTGCAAAGCATTGAAGAGTGAGTGGGTGGTGAGGAGGTGGGGGAAGAGAGTGGGTAGCAGCTTTGAAGATGCTGCGGTGAAGAAAAAGGGAGCGTGGGCAGTGGCTAAGGACATTGCTAGATTAAAAGAAGAGGGCTTTGGGATTCAGGAACATCGCAGTACATTTTAGTCATAAAAGGAGTATTTAGCACCTTGTCAATTGCAAATTATCTCATTTTCCTAAAATGATACTTTGAAATGGGGAAGGCAACTATTATCCTAAAAAACCACAAGAAGAGCCAGCAAGAGAGTTGGGACTAACTCTGTCTGCTACGTATTGTCAGAAATTGAGAGACTGAAGGTGCAAAGAAGAAATAATTTCCTGGAAGGGCTAACAGCTTGGTGGACTGAGAAGGGCTGAAAAGCGCAGAGGGAAGGGAAGTAACAGCATTCTTCCTTGGAGATAAGTGCATAGGAGGCCAGAAAGGATAAAAACGCAGAGCTATTTTGAGTGACAAGGAAAGAAGGTGAGGTAACAAAAGTGAGGCAGTTTTAAACTTCTCAGTATACGATGGTACCAGTGGACATAAAAGTCTGTTCACACCAGAACCCATAAAGGCTGTGAGATTCTTCTTCAGCTGATGGACATGAAAACAAGGGTGCCTTTAAAAATAATTAAAAAAAAAATATTTGCAGGAGTTAGTTTGAGTAATTAAATGGGGTACTGAGTGATGACCTGAGTCCTGATTTTAATATCCATTCTGATTTTGGCACCAGCAAATGTAAAATCTTATTGTTATCATATTTTGGTGAATGTGGTCCATAACTCCTACTAATCTACCAGCTAATCTTTGATCATAGCTGTGCATTGGGACTAAGTCATTGTGAACAATCTATTTTAATGATAAGGCAAAACTGTGTGAATCTACAATTTCCATAGGAGTATGTGGGCTAGTTTTACGTATTTGTAAATTCTCATGAAATCAAAGTTTTTCATTAGAACTAAACATATAAATTGACTTATGGCATTGAAAGTATATTTACCTCTCATATATATATATATATATATCTGATGTATATATGACAGAGCGATAGTTTCCATAAAAAATAAAAAAGTAGAGAAAACACTCATGTTTTTGTTTATAAACTATGTCATACAAATATTTAAGGCTTGTAGAAATATAGTTGCCATCATGAGATGCCATTTTAACAGAAAAATAAAATATCACACACACACACACACACACACACACACACACACACCATGACGTCATACACACCCGTCATGGTCATTCTTGCCATTAGTCACAACAGGCACAGCCCAGGTAGAATTGGCTTACAGAAAAGGTTTCTCTCACCAATAATATAGACACAGCTTTAATCAAGTAGTTGATGAATAAAATGAAATTAAAACAATGGCAGTCTAATCATCTCCTTCAGTTCAAACAATTTACGACCTTTGCATTTTAGTTATCTTCACTAAAATTACCCCTCTGGGACAGAGTGTAGTGACTCCCAGCTCATTCTATACTTACCATAGGACCTTGGGAAAAATAACCTCTCTGAACCTCCATTTCCACATCTGCAAAAAGTAGTCAAAATGCCTACTTAGGAAGGTGTTGAGTGAATTGGCAATACCATATACAAGATCCCTCGTATATAGTAGGTTCTCAGTAAACAACTATAATTATCTGGACTCACCTATGGTACAGAAGAAAAAGCATCAACATCAGAGACATGGTGACTGCCTTCTAACTTGGCTCTGTTGCTAAGTGTGAGGTCTTTACCAAGGCAGGTTCTAAACCCAGACTACAGTTTCCTCATTTGTGAAATGAACAGAATGGTCTCTGAGGTTTGCACTGGCTCTAGAAATCCTACCTAGTGACCAGTCTGCAAACTCTTTAGTGAGCTTTATTAAAATATTTCTTTTTGTTAGCAGTCTTGCAGGGTGGCTTGTGGTACAAAGCAGATCCCCAGGACCATGTGACATCTAGCTATCCAGGTCAGGGGCAAAATCAAGTGAGAAACAACGAAAGTTTCTTGAGTTCCCTCTAGCCCATGCCCCAAACAGATAATAATTTTCAATTAATTTATAGTTATTCAAATAGTGCATATATTGGAAGGAGAAAAGAGGAGTTTATAAGGGAAAGGCTGAATTCCTATTTCTCACAGTAGACAAAGCAGCCTGATACCCTGGATTCCTCATTTGAGCAATTCAAGTCTTCATTTTAAATCTTTACTGGCTAGGCATGCTGCCTCACAGCTATAATCCTAACACTTTGGGAGGTAGAGGTGGGTAGATTGCTTGAGTCCAGGAGTTCAAGACCAGCCTGGGAAACATGGCAAGACTCCACCTCTACAAAAACATATAAAAATTATCTGGTGTGGTAGCACTTGCCTGTGGTCCCAGCTACTCCAGAGACTGAGGCAGAAGGATCACCTGAGCCCAGGAGGTGGAGGCTGCAGTGAGCTGTGATCATGCCACTGCACTGCAGCCTGGGTGACAGAGCAAGACTCTATAATGGAAACAAACAAATAAATAAACATTTACTAGTTATCTAACTTGGAACAAGTAACCGTACTTTTCCATGCCCTTGTTTCCCCTTCTATAAAACAGAGGTGATGATTGACCCCTTGCCTATCCTATAAGGCTCAGATGAGATGCCATGTGTAAAATTTACTTCTAACTCTAAAGTAGGTATAAATGTGCGTAACTACTAGCTGCCTGTTTTACAGCACACTTGCAGCACTCAGCTCTGATTGACTTCAGTAAGATATACTTCAGCCTGTGGTCTAATGGCTGGGATGTGGCACTGACTTGGATAGACAGTCTTGATTTCTAAGACATCTTACATGACCTACAGGCAATAAAGACAAGACCAAAGGTGTGTCCCCAAAAGAGGGATTTTCAGATTCCAGGAAAGACCCAATGGAGTCCACATAAGTGGGTAACATAAACAAGTGAATACTAAGGAAACCCAAGATGAAGATTGAACAGGATCTTAAAATGTCCGAGGTGGAAAGGACCTTATTCATTGCCTTCTCACTTCAGAAATGATTAAATCATGAAAACTGATAAATAGTATTTACCACACTCTCCTTTTGTAATAGGCACAATTACATACATTAACTTTTTTATGTCTTACAGCATCTCAGAGAGGGGTACTGTTCTTTACAGAAGGATAAAATAGAAATGAATGCTCAGTAAGGTACAAAGAAGAATGAGAATAGCAACAAAAATAACTATTCCAACATGGGTTCCTTGCATACAGTTATTTTTTCAGTAATATTTATTAAGAAGTAACTAAATTCAAGAATTATTTTAGATACTGAAAAAGAGAACAAAATCTCTACTTTGATGGAACTTTCATTCTGTGGGGAAAGATAGACAATAAGCATGTAACTAAATAAGGTAATTTCCCACAGTGATCAATGCCATGAAGCAAGTAAAATAGGATTTTGTAAAAAAGAGCAAATAGGAGTACATGTTATAGACTGAGGGTTCAAGGTAGCTTCTCTACGAGCTGACATTTGGGCTACACCCGAACAAAAAGACACTAGCCATGCACAGACCATGAACCCAGTTAAATGTTATAAGAGCCCACGGGATAAGAAGTATGCTTCCTACTTTACAGTTGAACCTGAGGCCCAGAGAATTTAAAGAACTCGCTCAACATCTCAGAGCAAATAGAGGAATCACTATTTAAACCTAGGCAATCTGACTCAGGAGGCCACAGTCTTACATACCACATTAGAAAGCCTTAGAGAGCTCTTTTTTTTTTTGAGATGGAGTCTCACTCTGTTGCCCAGGCTGGAATGCAGTGACATGATCTCAGCTCACACTGCAACCTCTGCCTCCTGGGTTCAAGCAATTCTCCTGCCTTAGCCTCCTGAGTAGCTGGGATCACAGGTGTGTGCCAACATGCCTGGCTAATTTTGGTATTTTTTGTAGAGATGGGGTTTCACCATGTTAGCCAGGCTGGTCTTGAACTCATGACCTCAGGTGGTCCGCCCTCCTCGGCCTCCCAAAGTGCTGGGATTACAGGCGTGAGCCACTGTGCCCAGACTAGAGAGCTTTCTTGATATGACTTGCACAAGGTGGCAGAGTTAGAGACAGAGGAAGGCCTGGAATCGACCCCTCCTGCTTCTATGTATTGTCCTCACGATACTCTGCAGTGTTGCCTCTAGCCCATCATAATGGACAAAGGCAGATAAGCAGAAGGACAAGTCCATAGAAAATACATTTTCCAATATTAAAGCACAATAAAGCATCCAGGAATAAGAAACAAAGAGGACATGCAGTCATATATGCAAGGTGTTCTCTACAAAGATAAACTATGCCCCAAACCCAGTTGCCAAGAACACTGGCAGGGACTCCTGGGTCCCTATGTTCTTGCCTAAGGCAACCCCTCCACACCCTTTCTCAGAACTCAGCAGTAGGCCTTGCCTCAGATCTGAGGTCCTTCAGATGAGGCCATGTCTACCTTCAATGACACTCATGGAGGAAATGCTGAGAGAAGCATTCAGCTGCATGACACAAGGTTAGATTGCCAAAAATCTTGTTCTTGCTTTCCTCGCTTTGCTATTTGTTTTATTTTTAGGAGTTTTGAGAGCAAAATGACAACACCCAGAAATTCAATAAATGGGACTTTCCCAGCAGAGCCAATGAAAGGCCCTATTGCTATGCAACCTGGTCCAAAACCAATCCTCAGGAGGGTGTCTTCACTGGTGGGCCCCACGCAGAGCTTCTTCTTGAGGGAATCTAAGGCTTTGGGGGTAAGTCAGTTGCCTTTAATGCCCCATGTCGTAGGGATTCTCTGGCCAACAGAAACTGATGCTGTAGCCACATACAGAATTCAATCCCACTTGAAGAACTGGGATCCAACCTGATGTGTTCTTTATGTCTAACACAGTGGGCCAAATCAGGGTTGCATCAGAGGAGTTATCACCTGGATCATCTCTGGGTGATCTTAGGTCACCTTGTGGTTTTGGGGATTGTATACTTAGGGGTCTCCAATCCCAGTCCATTGCCAGAATCCCAGGCATACCTGCTCCCTGGAAATGTCCCGTGTAGTTGAGGAAACAGATTCAAACAAGACAAATACAACATTCTCGGCACCTCCACTGGTTCCTCTGGGTATTCCTCATAGCTCCAAGTCAGGAGCCAGGGCTTCCAACCTTGCCTTTGCCTGACAGCAGTGATGCTTTCAGCTCATCCATCACTGCCCTTCTTCTTTCCCCAGGCTGTCCAGATTATGAATGGGCTCTTCCACATTGCCCTGGGAAGTCTTCTGATGATCCCAGCAGGGGTGTATGCACCCATCTGTGTGACTGTGTGGTACCCTCTCTGGGGAGGCATTATGGTGAGTAAAAGAATGGCAGTCATTTGGGAAATGGTGCAAACAAAAATGTTAAAAGCCTCCACAGGGATATGCCAGATTATTTCTGTGTTGAGGGAAATACATGAGTAGGAAATATTATTGGGTTAAAGTAATTAAGAAGAGAGGTTGAACAAACTGAGTGTAAATCCCACCATGGTTGAAAGTCGGTGGTCCTGTTTCATGTGAATTCAGGGAAAGAAGCTTTGCAAGGATCTCACAGGGACTGTCCAAAGCAAGAACTCTCCAAAGGCAGTTCTGCTGGAGAGAGTGGCACTAGACATTTAGACTAGATAGCAAGATGTTTTGGAAAGCAAGAGGGAGCAGGAGCATCCACTTCCTCCCATCTACTCCTTCTTCCCTACAATTCTGTTTAGTTACTGCAGTACCTGGTGAAATTTGTCCCATCCCAAATCAATCTCATTTTGTTTATCAACAGAGCACCATTCTTTTGGGTGTTTTATGTACATGCTTTCCAAATCTGTAACCCTGTCTGGGTGCGGCACACAGCACAGTGATGTTTATTTCCCCATAACACTTCTCATAGTTGCCACTATAAAGATAAGTCTAGGATTAAAATGTTCCAAACAAGTAGAGATGGGTTAGAACAAGAGTTTCCTCCATTCTATAGCCTGAATATGAGAAAAGGAAGATAAGCAATAATCATCATCACTTCCTGTAATAGCCAGGGTTTTAGTGGAGTGCCTGTGCCATTCAGGTCAAGTATTTCCTTCTGTATCAATTCACCCTTCAGAGGGCATCAGAGTCATCTAAGTCACTGTGAACCCAAAGAGCAGCTCCACAAATTAAAAACAAAGAAAAACTAAAAATAAAACTTTTAAATTCATGGTGTGAGTATTAACTGATTAGGAAATATGAGTTCTGTCCCTTTGGTCTTATTATATTCCTAGTCACAGCTCCCCAGATGATGGAGTAAAAGGCATGAATTGAGTGTTATTGAGCCTGAATAAAGGAGAAATATGACTGCCCAATAATGAATAAACCTGATAAAAATGGGTGGATAGTTGTGTAAAAGTTGCTGAAAGTACAGGTCCAACTCCCCCACCTCTCTTTTTACAGTATATTATTTCCGGATCACTCCTGGCAGGAGCAGAGAAAAACTCCAGGAAGAGTTTGGCAAGTAACCGTATGTCCTTCTTTCCCATGTGTCATAGAAGTACCTATTTTCTAAAAACTGAGAGGCTTATCACAGACTCTCAGCCCGTAAAGCAAAGACCCTCCCCAATGTTATTGTGATTTTATTCATGAAAAACTTAGAAGTGAGGTCTATCTGAAGGATGTTCATGGAAACAGAACTAAAAGTAGATCCATGAAAACTGTACCCACCGTCTTATGTTAAATGCTGTGTGAAAATAATAGACCTCTCTGAAAGCCCTATAATTTCTCCCAGACCACCCTTTAGGAAAAGTATCTGATCAATGTCATGATTGATTCAAATTCTAGCTAAGCTATTTTTGGGGTATAACATTGAACAGGTCAGTTTACCTCTATGTACCTCTGAGTTTTCACCTATAAAGCGAGAGTAACAGTCCTTGCTACCATGTGACCTCACCATGGAAATGAAATGCAGTAGTGTGTGTGATGGTGCTTCAGAGGCTGTAAGCTGCTACACTGTGGGCTTGCCCATAAGACCCCTAGGGACTCATCTACGTCCAGAAGTAACTGGCCTACAGAGCTGCTGATGCTGTATGGACAAAAGGGGCTTACCAGCAAATTTGCTCCCCCAAAAATCCTCCCCCAACACTGTCTCTTACTTACTAAACTGAGTCACTTTTATAATCAACGAGGGAATGGGTGGATTGAGGTGGTCCCTCTCTTAAAGTGGTCTGACAAACTCAGTTTTGGGGCAAAAAATTTTTATAAAAATCAAACTGTTCTCCAGATACAGCCAGACCTACTGCCTTGCCACGTGTAGGCCATAGAGCCAGGAATGAAATATGTGTAGCATAAAATAATAATCAATAATCCCATGCCATTATGATACTTGTCAGTATAATTTCCTGTTTCAACCTTTTATTGTCCCTGTAAGGTAAAACATCCACACTGATATTCTCTTACCTATGTTACTCAAAGACATCAGCCCTAGTTGTATTTTGTAAGACGACTGACTGGGGCTGATTGCAGCCTGCGTCAGCAGGGAGTAGGTGTTGTTACTGTTGTTGCTTCTGCTTTTTATTTCCATGTATTTGATAGTGCAGATCTAGAGAGTTCTATCTGAACCTTCACAATCTGTACTTCACAATACCATCCCACTGAAGTATGATACAAGAACCTTCTTCTCTCTCTTCCCCTTACCTATCTATGAAGGCAGATAATAAACTGGATCATATTTATCTTCATCTATTTAACAAATATTTATTGAATGCCTACCAGGATGGTGGCAGTGGCAGTGAAGGAAGTGCAAGGACACAAGATACAGAATCAAGGGTTACTCCTAGAATTTTTGCTTTTATAAAATGAATGTATGGTAATGGCATAAAATGACTTTATTTTATAGTGACAAAGAGGCTAAAAACAACTGAGAGAACTTCAGTATATTTAGTTGTAGTTGCTTTGTGAGTCAGGGGAGTGGCATCTGGAATTCCTTCCCAGATTATGTTTTCCAAAGGAAAATCAAACCTAATTAATAAATCTGTGTCTCCATTTCAGATCAAAGGAAAAATGATAATGAATTCATTGAGCCTCTTTGCTGCCATTTCTGGAATGATTATTTCAATCATGGACATACTTAATATTAAACTTACCCATTTTTTAAAAATGGAGAGTCTGAATCTTATTAGAGCTCACACACCAACTATTAACATATACAACTGTGAACCAGTTAATCCCTCTGAGAAAAACTCTCCATCTATGCAATACTGTTACAGCATACAAACTCTGTTCTTGGTAAGTGTTCTTTGTAACTGTGAAATTGGATTTCTTTCCAGGGAGGAAGGATGACTTGTTTATTATGAGAATTAACTCTGGATCCAGATAACCTGAGTTTGCTAGTTATTGCCTATGTAGCTTCGGGCAAGCATTTTAACCGCACTCTGCCTCAATTTCTTCAATGGTAAAATAGGGATGGTAACACTATTTATCTAATAGGGTTGTTCTGAGGAGTAAGTCAGTTAATATATGCAGAGCATTTAAAACAGTGCCTGGTACACAGAAGGGCTATACAGGCATTGGCTTTAACATTAGTTATTGTCAACATCATTAATGGCATTAATATTTGTCATTATTTTGATTAAGTAAGATTAGCATAGAAGAAATACCTAAGATATTATGAATATCTTTTGCCTAAGGACTTCTAAATGTAGAATTTGAAGGAGACAAAAAAGAAAAATGCATCTCCCAAGGATAAAGAGGTCTCCTTGGCATGCTGCTTCACCACCTAAGGCTGAATACAATTTAATTTGAGACTCATCTTTCCTATATAAAATGGATTCTTCAACTGATTATTTATACCTTATCTCCTATCAGCAATATACATTAACCACCTGTTGTGTGCCGAAAGTTGTGTTCAGAGTTAGGGTTATAAGGATGCTGTCTCCTGTACTAGCGCTTCTCACAGCTAGTCATTACTTGTCTAAAGAATTGATCTCTGAATCATTCAATTGTAGTCAACAATAACTTACTCAACACCAATAATGTTCTTTGTGCCATTATTACATTTTCACGCTCATTCTTCTGTTGTTTTTCAGGGGATTTTGTCAGTGATACTGATCTTTGCCTTCCTCCAGGAGCTTGTAATAGCTGGCATTGTTGAGAATGAATGGAAAAGAATGTGCTCCAGACCCAAATCTGTAAGTAGTAGCCCCTCTGGCCACAACCTTCCTCTAGAAAATCCACCTCCACAAAAGATCATTTATGGAGAATGTAATCTGATGAGACTTTGAAACCAGGAGCTTGATTTTTTTAAAAAATGGTCTTGGTTTTCTATCTCGATAGAAAATTAACAAGGATACCCAGGACTTGAACTCAGACCTGGAACAACTAGACTTAACAAATATTTACAGAACTCTCCTCCCCAAATCTACAAAACATACATTTTTCTCAGTGTCACATTATACCTATTTTAAAAGTGACCACATAATTGGAAGTAAATCACTCCTCAGCAATTGCATAGCATTTCACAGGTTTAAATAAAATATTGGTTGGCTGCTTATTTGTTATTTTCATCCCCTATTCCACCCTGTCTCCATTGTTAAGCATGATTATTGGCATAAAAAAGGTTTTTAATACCCATTTTTAGACTGCATTCTAGCCTGGGCAATAAAATAAGAATCCCATTCTCTCTCCCTCTTTCTCGTCCTCTTTCTTTCTCTTTCATTCTTTTTTTTTCTTTCTTTTGCTGTTTCTTTCTTTCTCCTTTTCTCTCTTTTTCTAAAAAAAAATAAAATAAAATTAAATTAAAAAATGGTCTTGGTATATTTCTGGAAAGCAAATAATATCAATAGCATGGAAAGATGCCTTGAAATTTGAAATAAGCCTGTAGTTAGAGCCTACAGTTCTACATTCTACATTTTTTTTTGTTTGTTTTGAGATGGAGTCTCACTCTGTCACCCAGGCTGGAGTGCAGGGGCGCAATCTTGGCTCACTGCAACCTCCACCTCCCAGGTTCAAGCGATTCTCTCACCTCAGCCTCCTGAGTAGCTGGAATTACAGTCATCCGCCATCATACCTGGCTAATTTTTATATTTTTGTAGAGATGGGGATTCACCATGTTGGTCAGGCTGGTCTTGAACTCCTGACCTCAGGTGATCCTTCTGCTGGGGTCACCCAAAGTGTTGAGATTACAGGCATGAGCCACCACGCCCAGCTTCTGTGTGTCTTACTAACAATCCCTGCTGCTTGACTTCAAGCTTCCATCTTGATTTCATGATTCCGTATTTAATGTGTAAAAGCAAAATGGTTGAAGATTGAAAGCTGACTAAAGTCATTAGTTCTTTTATTTCATTTTTGAGTATTCCCTTCTTCCCTCCTTTTCACCTAATTCCTCTTCCAAAACAATAAGTTAAAGGGGCTCCACAAATGGGAAATATAAAGATACCAATAATACATCTATTACTAACTGCTTCAGAACCAGACTGTTAGATTAATAGAATTTAGAAATCATCACTAATTCCTTCATTTTGCATTTAAAGGAAAATAGTATCAAAGAGAGAAAATTATTCTCCCAGAGCTATAATCACAAAAGGCAAATCAGAACTAAAATCTAAACTCCTTTATTACTGCAATGTTCTTTTTCCAATACCATGTGGTCATTCCAGGCACTGTGGTAAATGTTTACTGTCCTCGAAGATTTACTCAGACTTGAGTTTTAATAAGTGACTTGATGAGGATTTAAGCACCAGAGAAATTAATCCTGGCATTTAAAGGCATATAATAAATTACATAAGTAGCATAAAAAACAGGAGGTACTTGATAAATGTTTATAGAGATTGTTGACAAAGATGCCAATGGTAAAAGGTAAGAATACTTTAATTTTGTGTTTTAGAGCGTAGTTCTCCTGTCAGCTGAAGAAAAAAAAGAACAGGCCATTGAAATAAAAGAAGTGGTTGAGCTAACTGAAACATCTTCCCAACCAAAGAATGAAGAAGACATTGAAATTATTCCAATCGAAGAAGAAGAAATGGAAACAAACTTTCCAGAACCTCCCCAAGATCAGGAATCCTCACCAATAGAAAATGACAGCTCTCCTTAAATGATTTCTTCTGTTTTCTGTTTCCTTTTTTAAACATTACTGTTCATAGCTTCCATGAGACATGCTGACTTTCATTTCTTGAGGTACTCTGCACATACCCTCCACTTCTCTATCTGGCCTTTGCATGGAGTGCCCATAGCACCTTCTCTCTTACATTCAGAGAATGCAGCCATTGTAGCAGCTTGCATTGCCATAATTCTTCTTTTGAGCAACTTTCTTACATTGAAGAAAGGCAGAATGAGTGCTTCGGAATGTGATTTCCTACTAACCTCTTCCTTGGATAGGTTTTTCAGGTTTTTTTTTTTTTTTTTCCATTTTCTCCATCAGCAACCAGGGAGACAGACCCTGCGCCTGATAGAAAGGATATATGACTGCTCCATGATATCCCTAAACTATCTTTTTTTTTTTCTTCCATATCTACATGTTTGGTACAGTCCCTTTTGCATCGTTTTAAGGACAATAAAAAAAGAACAATAATTAGGAACAATACAGAACCTATTACATCTATCTTTCTATGCGGCTGACACTGTGGCACATTTTTAGTCACCTCACAAGGGCCAATACTCATCTGTTTTTCGTAAAAGCCGCATAGCTTATGTGTGGACATGTCTCTGCCTTAATTTTTCCTAACTCCCACTCTAGGCTATTGATTGTATGTCTAACTTTCTTAGCCTTTATGCAAGAAAAGAAAATAAATGACCGTAGAAAATGCCACAATGAGGTACCCAAATCTCAAATAATAAACACTTAGTTGTATTTATAATTTCCAGATGACAACGTATTTCATGAAATAACTTCATTTGATGTTCCATGATCAAGAAAGAATCCCTATCTCTATTTTACAAGTAATTCAAAGAGGTAAAATAATTTGTAAACAAGAAAAGGTAACGTGTCAACAGTCACAACTGGTAATTTTGAGAGCCTTGTTTCATAACCAGATCTTCTTATCCAAAACCTATGATGTTTGGAATAACCAAATTGTCTCTCCAATGTCTGCATAAACTGTGAGAGCCAAGTCAACAGGTTTTATCAAGAACTTACTCTGACCAGCACTAGCCAAGCACTGAGAGATGCAGAGAATCAGAATCAGATTTTGCCCGTGGGGAGAAAAAGACTGAGACTTTCACCACATTTGGAAAACTACTTGCATCATAAATATATAATTAACTGGTAGTTTGTATAAAGCAGACACTACGTGCTACAGACATTCTCAGAATATGATACTTGGAAACAATGTAATTAAAATGCCAAATCTGAGGCAATAGCTACCCTATTTTTCAATTCAGATATACCTTACCTAGTACCTTTCCTAGAAATAATGTTAACCTGGGGTGAAGTCACTATAATCCGTAGTCTATTATTTGGGCATTTGCTACATGATAAGTGCTGCCAGATTGTGGCAGGTAAAGAGACAATGTAATTTTCACTCCCTGTGATATTTCTGCATTTTTAGAGACTACTAGTGGAAGATATTCCCTATAATTAGAAAAAAAGGAGACAGAACATTTCTGTCTGTGTAAAGTTCTCAAAATTCATTCTAAATTAATAAAACTCTCTTTGTATTGCTTTCTGCAACAGATGATTCCAACATGGGTGTTTCTCTGTTCTTCTTTACTCTTGGAACATTAGACCATGGGAGGCTTTGACAGCCTTGAGTTCATATTTACATAACCCCAATCTAGGTTTGAAATGTAAGGTGTCAGTTCATCAAATATTCATGTCTATATGTTTTTACACATGTTCCCAAAGAAAATGTTCATGGGATAGGTCATTGATAATAGATTCCTTACTCCCAGAACTCCAGGCAATGACTGGAATATATATGGCAGGTGATTTTGCCTGGAACTAGAGAAGAAGGAAAAGGGCGAGGTAGGAGCAGGCTTGAGAAAAAAATGAAAATTAGAAAACTTTCAAAAAATACAAGGTCTTATTTCTATCTTACTTTTTCTCCACTTCTGAAATACATATGAAGATTCCTCTCCAAACCCATGGTTTCTCTGAGAATTTTGAGTCATTTGTATGACTTCAAAATAATTGGTTTTTCCTGACCTCACATAACTTCTTATAATAGGAGACATCTTTAATGTCTATTATTAAAGAAGAATGAAAATTTCTATGATCTTCTCCCTGATTATCCCTTTGGCAATATAGAATCAAATAATAGCATTGGCCAATAGTAAACATGCTTTGCTAAGAAGTGGAAGATATATTCTCTAGCCTCAGTTTTTCCTCTCAGTTTGCATTTTTGTAAAAATAATGTTATATCCACAAAGGAAATAAACTTTAAAAAAACAATTGCACTCATTGACTAGGCGGCTGACATAACTTCTTTTCATTTTCTTCTGGTTTTCTTATAATCTTTGTTTATAATAAGGTGATAAATCATCACAGTTTGTCTGAGTCTGAGAGATTTCCTGGGATACAGAATTTTCAATATTAAAACTAAGATAGTCCCAGGCAAACAGGATGGTTTTTTATTCAGTTATAACCACTGCATAATATTTGCTTTTTACATGTAACAGTGTATCATAGATTTTTCCTTATTGATACACAATCTCATTAATTTCAACTTAGGATTTCATGAATCAATATAGATAAATATATCATTCCTCTATAATTGGATATGTAGGAAATTTCCTTTTCTTTCTTTTTACAAATCACTTTCAGAGCACAGAAATCATGAGCAAGATACATGCTTCCTCTTTTATTCAAAATGTAGCTTTACATTTAAAGTCTTGTCAAAGTCTACCAGTAGGAAGTACTAGCACCTGTTGAAACCCAATGTATTTTTAATTTCACTTTGACAAGAGAATAGTCAAAGATCCAATACACAGAAATAATTACTTCAGATTCATTTAGCATGAGTTCATTTATGAAATTTGATTTGTTTTAAATTCTCAATGCATAACCTAAAACACTGACAGAGGGGTTCAAATCTGAAATTTTCCTAGGTTAAGTCTTTCAATCCTTCACTGAGTTTCCTTTTATGCAAAACCTTGGTGTGTGTTCTGAGCTAAAAAGGACCAAGTAATAAATGGATATGATAGAATCATGTGGTGGCAAAATCAAAGCAAAGTTACAATTATCCTCTATTGACCTCAGCCCACTCAGCAGTTCAAAATGCTGAGCAGGAACACCTATGTTGTCTCCTCTTAGAACTTACTATCTGGCTGGAGAAAGAGACATTCGTTCATCAGGCACCTGCTATGGGTAAAGCATTCTGTTACGTATGGAGGAGTATAAAGATAAGAGAAGCTCCCTGAACCTCAAAAATCTTAGTGCCTAATTGAGAATGATATAAGTATATGTATTAAGAGATAATCAGTAAAGATCCAAGAAAACTCAATGGGAAAAGAACAATCTTTTCAACAAATTGTGGTGGGACACTGGATAGCCACATGCAAAAGAATAAAATTGGACACCTACCTTCCACCATACACAAAAATTAAAATGGAGACCTAAAGGTAGGAGCTAAAACTATAAAACTCTTAGGAGAAAACATAGGTACATATTTTGTTACCTTAGAATAGGCAATGAGTTCTTAAATATGACCCCAGAGGCACAAGCAACCAAAGAAAAAAATAGGTAACTTTGTTGTTAAAAAAAAAAAAAAAAGAACAAAACAAAGAAGGAAAAATAGGAAGGAAGGAAGAGAAAAAGAAAGAAAGAAAATAAAGGAAAGAAAGAAGGACACAACTTTACTCCATACTGTTTGGGCTTTAAGTTTTAGTATATTTTGGACTCCACATAAGGAATCTAGAATAGGGGTTACCAAATGGATACATATTAGAATTAAGTGGGAGTTTTCTAAAGCCGTGATGCCTAAGCTGAGCCCAGATGTAATTATTAGAATCTCTGGGCTAGCATCAGGCATCGAGATTTTTAAAAGTTCCCCAGATAATTCCAGTTAAATCAAGTCTAGCCTAAAACTGCCGCTTTACATATTTTAAGGTTGGTCTACAGGTTTTTCTGTACATTATGAACAATAACAAGTGGAGGTGTAAATAGACCGTAGCCCACACTTCTGCCAATCACTGAGTTTTGATCAATCAAATGTAGTCAACTGTTCGAACTGTGTTCAAATAAGGCAAACGCCAACCTGTAACCAATTCAGCTGTTTCTGTACCTTATTTCCATTTTCTGTGTGTCACTTTTCTTTTTCTGTCCATAAATCTTCTTCCAGCCGGTGACTGCGCTGGAGTCTCCAAGCCTATTCTGGCTTGGGAGCCTGCCTGATACCATGCATTGTTCATTGCTCAATTAAACTCCTTTGAATTTAATTCAGCTGAAGTTTTTCTTGTATCAGTACAGCTGCCATGAAAACTAGTGATTTAAACAATACCATCCATCCTAGGTTAGAATGCTAAAATGCCTGCACAAAACTCAATTCTGCTGAAGTCTACTTTGTTTTGTCCCACTGAATGATAGCCTTTTTTTGAATTTGTCTTTCTCAGAGCTTTCCTAATTAAACATTTTCAAAAGAATTCAAGAATCTTTAAGAGAATCTCTTGCAGTTCTGCATTGGCAAACAAAAGGTCTGCAAAATAGTATATCCTAAATGGATCTTAGCTTATTTTTTTGACAAGCACTTAATTTCAAGTTTATTAAAAAGAAGAAAAATTGTGTGTCTCATTTAATGTATTAATAAAGTTTTCTGTCATCTCGTGATGCATTTTTCCTTTCATCAGCTCTGATTCACTGCAGCTGTTTCCTGCAAAAATGAAAAAGCCTAACTTTAACAAGTTTCATTTCCTATAAAGATAAAAGTACAGAAAGTTGCAGATAAACATTTGGGGAACTCTCTTACTGCAGAAGCTGATGAAAAATGGTGCCAGAGTTATTTAAGCAATGAGAGTTTTCTGATGCTTTAGCGCTGGGGACTTCTCTTTTCCTTGATCTCACCTGGCTCATGGAGTAATATTGTTCTTGTCATTGATACTGCACCTCATATGTTTGTTGCTACTGTATTGGCTGTTGTGGTTGTTTCCATCAAAGCTGGGCAAGAATTGCTTTGAAGAACATTTTACAACATCCAATTGTCAATGGGTTATTAAAAGTGATATGAATGAACTAAGTGAACATAAGTGTCTAAACTTCACCATCCTCTTGAGTACTCACTAGTGAGACTAATGCATCTTAATTCTGTGCACTTCACAAAGGCAGGAATTCTTGTCTATGTTGTTTACTCCTGTATCCACAGCACTTAGTACCAAGCATGTGGAAGGTTGAATTTGTTGAATTTGCTGAATGAATATAACGCTTTTATCTAGCTATGCCTATAGGCTTGAGGCCACCCACCATTCCGGATAACTGCTTGCCTGGATGCCCATGCAAACCATTGAATCTCCCTCTCCTCTCCTTTACAACCGAACATCTCAAAAGCAGAGTCTGCTTTCAGGTTTGAATGTTTTCATATCGCATTCATTTTTCAGTGAGTTACAGTCTGTCTTTTCTAATACTTTTCTAAAATTGTCTCCCCAAATGCTGCCAATGACTACTTAATTGTTGAATCCAGTGGATTCTACTCAATTCTAATTCTGTGAGATTTTTTAACCACACTGACTTGTTGCTTCCTTGCCTTTTGAGAAATGTGCCCTTCCTTAGCTTCCAAGATGGGACACTCTTAGATCTCTCTCCTACTTTCTTAGACATACACAATTTCATCTTCACTAGTTTCATTTTTTCTGACAACCAAATGTGCACATTCCTCACAAAGTGTCACCTTCCCCCAAAATTCTCATGCATTCCCATAACTCTATCAATTTTAGGTGACTAATTTATGTAATTGCATTTTCAATCCTGTTTACTCACCTGATTTCCAAGCTTGCATGTCCGGGTATTTACAAATTATTTCATAATTATCTCCTATCTGCAATGTAAAACTGTAGAGCTGGTCCAGTTTGAGCCCGTGGTCCAGTTCCCATGCACCTTCTTTTCAGCTTCCTGTCTCTCTCCATTTGCCTCGTCCTCCAACAACCATACTCAAAGCTGAGAGATGTGTTTGATTTCTTCCTTTTTCACTCTTTGTATCTAAGAAGTTCCTCATGTACTTTAAGTTTTGTCTACTCTAAAATGTTTCTAAAATCCAATTCTCCTTTTCTTTCTAGCCTTCAATTTACATCTAGTTTCTCAATTGTTCCTGCTGTTTCGCTTACATTACAAATGACTAATTAGAATTGCTACATCCCTACTTAGACACCTTGAATGATTCTCCAATGCTTACCAATTGAAGTCCAGAGGCCACAGATATTGAAGACCCGGCATGGTATTGTTTTAACTTTCTCTACTGCCTTCTCATTACACCCTAATTTAACCACAGTCTGGCCTGGTTATTCAATTATTGCTCCTGAACACGAATAAAATGTTTGTTTTCACCCTGTTTAGGTATTATTCCCCGACATGAAATATTCTTGTCTTTTCTCTCTCTTACAAATTTCTACCTATTCTCTAAGATTCATCTCAAATGCTTTCTATTCCACAAGGTTTTCTTCTAATACTCCACTTTTATTGAGCTCCCAACCTGTGCTATATTATTGAACAATTATTTTGTCATATGCACTAGGACATTATACTATTATTTAGTTCTTCTGGGCTGACTTATATCACTGGTTATCTTGTAACATTATTTGTTTGGAGATTTGTTTTACACACCATAAAATTTACTCTTTTAACTTTTTAAAGAGGGTTTTGAAGAACCCCCCATGCTGTTTTCCACAGTGGTTGTCCCCATTTACATTCCCCAATGGTGTACAACTGTCTCCTGCTCTCCACATCCTCTCCAGCATTTATTTTCTTTTTTTTTTTTTGATAACAGCCACTTTAAGTGGAGTGAGATTATATCTCATTGTAGTTTTCATTTGCATTTCTCTGATGACTAGTGATATTGAACATTTTTTCATATACCTGTTGCCATTTGTATATCTTCTTTTGAGAAATGTCTATTTTGCCCAATTTTTAATCGGATTTTTTTTTTGTATTGACTTTTTTGAGTTCCTTATACATTCTGTTAATTAATCCTCTGTCAGTGGAATGGTTAGCAAATACTTTCTCCTATTCTGTAGGTCTCTTTATTTTTTTAAATTGATTATTTTATTTGCTGTTGAAAGCTTTAATCCAGCAATCTGACTGCTGGGTATATATCCAAAAGAAAGGAACTCAGAATATTGAAAACAGATCTGCACACTCATGTTTATTGTAGTGTTATTCATAATAACCAAGAGTTAGTATCAACTCAAGTGTCCATGAACAGATGAATGGATAAAGAAAATGGAAAATGGAATACACACACACACACACACACACACATACACACATATATAGAGAGAGAGAGACAGAGAAATATTATTCCACCATAAAAATTAATAAAATCATGTCATTTGCTATAATAGGGATGGAACTGGAGGACTTTATGTTAAATGGAATAACCCATATACAGAAAGACAAATGTCACATGTTCTCACTCATATGAGGGAGCTAAAAAAAGGATCTCATGGAGGTGGTGAGTAGAATGGTAGTCAACAGAGATTGGGAAGGGTAGTGAGGAGGGAGAGATAAAGAGGAGCCAGTCGGTGGGTACAAAAATATAGTCACATAGAAGAAATAAGTACTAGTGTTCAGTAGCACAATAGAGTGACTAGAACTAACTCATATAGTAACTTTATATTTAGCTTTTTGAGGAATTGGGAAACAATTTTTCAAAGCAGCTACACCATTTTACATCCCACCAGCAAAGTATGAGGGCTCTAATTCTCTAAATCCTCACCAACACTTGTTACTCCTTTTTGATGATAGCCATCTTTGTGAATGTAAGTAGTATCTCACTGTGGTAGTGATTTGCATTTCCCTAGCGTCTAATCACATTGAACATCTTTTCAGATGCCTGTTGTGCACATACTTATTGGCCATATGTATATTTTCTTTGGAGAAATATATATGCAAATCCTCTGCCAAATTTTAATCAGATTATCTTTTTATTGTTGACTTGAAAGCTTTCTTATGTATTCTAAATACTAAACCCTTATCAAATATATGATTTGCAAATATTTCTCCCCTTCTGTGGGTATTTGCATTTTCTTTACAGTATCCTTTGACGCCCAAAGGTTTTGAACAGAAGAAATAAAATTTAAAAATCCTTTTGAGGAGATAATTCAATAAACAAGGTAGTTGGTGACAGAAGAGATGCAATGAGTTAAAGACAGTATGATTAAAATCTTAGAGAAATTGGAGAGGCAATATTGAACATTCTATAGCATTATCTAGGAAGAAGATATTTTCCATAATAGGAAAAATGAGAGTTGCTCCTTTTGATGAACATATACAACTATTCAACAAGCAGAGAATGTTTGTGTCTATGTGCAAAGCAATACAGGGAGTTAATCATTGAATTCTACATTTCAACCAGCAAGACAGAAAGGAGGACAAAGTAAGGAGACAGACATGGCAAGAGAGAACAATGCTCTACTACGACTAAGACTCTTCTTTATGAGGCATCTCAATTTAGAACTATGCCTGTGCTTTAGAGGATTAAAACAGGAGGAACTTGACTTAAATTAATACAAGAACAATACTGTTTTAAAATAAGGAGAAGAAAAACTAATTTTTTTAAATGTACACCATGGGATAGGATTAGGGTAGAAGCATTACATCCAGTAAATCATTTATTCCTTACCTCAACCCAACGAAGGTGGGTATAATCCCATTTTACAGAGGAAGAAATAGAGTTTAAAGAAATGTCACTTCCCAAGGTCACACAACAGAGGAACTGGAATTCAGACTTCAACCTAATTATAAAATATTTATTGTTTCTCCAATTGTCTTAAGTCTAAAAAGGAAAATCTGTCTTCCATCTAAAGACATACCATACTATATTAACTCTTTACTTTTTTTCCTACTGTGTAACATCTTTGAAATCTTACAGTATTATAAGTTAAGTGGCAGAATTTTCTTTCTTAGTGTTATTTAAAATAGCGGCACATCTTAAGAGTTAAGTGCTAGATTCCGTGAACTACTCAGCTATATTACTGACTCTTGATGGAAATTCTGACAGACATATTTAAAGAATAATTTTAATAAAATAGTTTAAATTTGAATATTCACTCTCAGATGGAAAGCAGAGGCCTGGAATAGAACATCTCTAAGGGGCAGCTTCTTTGTTTAGCTCTATGTTCTTCACACTTAGATGATGGCACTTCATTCTGAAATATTCTATTTCCAACACTTGGCAAACATCATTGTTTACAGATCTTTTGGTTTGCTTTTCTGAAAAACAAAAACATTTTATGACAGTACCCATCAACAGGACCTTCCATTAATAATGCAAAAGCTAAGGTGTGTTTAGGGGTATCCAGTAAAATCAGAGAAGGATCAGGAAAGAGCAAACTTGGCCCCCAAGAGGCTAGGCCCAGACTGCACTTCCTTCACCTTTTCCTCCAGAAAGCAGAAACTCATGACAGGAAGAGGAAGTGAACAGGATGTCCATCTGATGATGGAGATCAGGGCTGGCCAGTTCTGTGTTCCCCGAACCCCTTTCCCTCTGTTCCCTAACATGGAGATGGAGGAGCTCCATTTCTTTGCCCTATCCTCTCACCTCCAGGGAATGCTATGAAAGGTGAAGTGACCACTAAATAAGAGACCAGGACTCTCACCCTTTCCAATGGATGGGAGTTTCCAGACCTGAGGAAGAGTCTATGAGTATGATGGGACCACAATTAGCCAGCATTACTGGCCAAAATTAAATTATCATGCTGCTACTTTTAAACCAAAGATTGCTTCTTAGTCCCAGAGACCCCACAGACTCTCCCATTACAGAGAAAGACTTGCTCAAAGGCAGGTTCAGTATGACCTCTTCTGCAAAGCCTTTCCTTGCCAACCACTTTAAATTCTTGTCTCACAGCCTGATTGGATTTCATAATAACTCTGTGTTTCACAGAGTCTGACTCTGTCATTAGGATATAAGCTTCTTGAAGGCAATAACGATTTTTACTCACCTCAGCATCCCCAGTCCCCGCTCATTCAATTCTCTTTGAATAACTGTACTAGACTTTGTTCTTTAAGAACTTAGTGAAATCATCAACATAATTTCCTTTAGCACTACCTCTGCAAAGCACTCAAATTAAAACAAAAGTAAATACCTGCCTTATCTTCTACACAACTTTACTTTCCTTCAGATGATATGTATATGTGGTGATGGATGTGTTAATTAGCTGGATTTAATCATTCCACAAGATGTACACGTATCAAAACATCATGTTGTACACCATAAATATATACAAATTTTCATTTGTCAGTATTCCAGAGATCAGCTTTAAGCACTTCAGTTTTTATTCTCTTGGCTCAAACTTTTTGAGAAGAGGAGGTAATGCAATTCACTATTTTTAATTCTCTTTTCTATATCTTCCTAATACCCTGTTCCCAGAAGCCAACAGGTGAGCTTCATTTGTGTATTCCATACAAAAGATGACTCTTCTCCTCTAAACAGCTACCTGCACTAAGTCTACCCATGATGATTCTGTCCTCTCCTCCAGGATCCCTCACCGGCCTCTGGTCCTCACACTCACTTTAACCTAAGTCTTGATGATTCTTTCTCCGCATTGCTTACAAAACAATGACATGTTTTGGAGTCCTCCCTATGTTGACATTAACTCCCTAACATTAACAAATGTGTTCTGTACACGTATCTCACTTCAGCTTCACAATAACCCAGCAGCATAGATACTGCTATTTCCTAAATTCAAAGACAAGTTGACTAAAGCACAGAGAGGTTAACTCATTTGCCTGAAGTCACAACTAGAAAGAAGGAGAACAGACATCTGAACGCAGGGTGTCTGTATGAGATTCTGTGATATCCTCAACCTCCGTGGGTTTTACCTTCCCCGTTTGTCTTTTCAAACACTATCTTTAATCCTTACAACATTGGCAACTTCAACATAGGCTGGTTATTGTTGATTTCCTTTGTTTTTACTTTTTATTTTGAAATAATTTTACATTCACATACAAGTTGCTAAAATACTACAAGGAGCTCCTAGGTATCCTTCTGCCAGCTTCCCTCATGTACATATTAGATATAACCACAGTATAACTGCCTAAACCAGGAAACTGACATTTGTATAACACCACTGACTGAACCTCAGAACTTATTTGAATGTCACTAGTTTTTAAATGCACTCACTATGTTTTGTGTGTGTATATATAGTTTATTCATCACATGTAGAGATTTATGTAACCACCACAATTGGAATTTAGAACAGTTCCACCATCCCCCAAACACTTGAGACTGTAGAAAGTTTCCATCTAATTAGAGAAGGGTCTGATATCAATACCACTGATTGCTCTGTAGAGTAGTTTTGTGATTAGAGTGCCAGTTCATCTCCACTCCTAATTAAAGTGGAAGCAACATAGGTTTCTATTATAGCTTAATACAACTAAAAGACAAACAATACTGCACGATCTATGTGGAAGTATGTGAACTACAGATATTGTGGCACTAGCCCTAACCCTCAGATATTCAGTTTATTCATCACATGTAGAGATTTATATAACCACCACCATAAACCCCTTGATTTATGGTGGAAAAAGAAACTCCCTCGTGTTACCCCTTTATAGTCCAACCCCATCCCTAATCCCTGGCAACCACTGATCTGTTCATTAACATATACTCTGTCATCTTAAGAATATTCTGTAGATAGAATGATGGAGTTTGTAATCTTTTGAGGTCAGCTTTTTTTTTTTTTTTCACTTAACACAATGCCCTTGAGATCCTTCAGTTCCTGTAACAATAATTTATTACTTTTGTTTTTGAGTAGTCCATGTAGTGGGTATAGAGTTGGCTTAGCTACCATCTTTCATTTCCTTCTAGCCTCCTCTAGTACTTCTACTAGAATAATCCTCAAAACACAGAGGGAGGCCTTCCTTCAACTGGGCATGAATGTTAAAAGGCAGAATTCTGGACCCCATTTGAGGTCCATTGCATCTGAACACCCGAGGGTTAGGACTAGTGCTACAATATCTGTAGCTAACCTACTTCCATGTAGATGGTGTAATATTGATTAATTACTTTTTTGTTGCATTGAGCTATAAAAGAAACCTACGTTCTTTCCACTTTAATTAGGAGTGGCAATGAAATGGCACTCTAATCACAAAACTCACCCTTCAAAGGCAATCAGTGGTATTGATATCAGACTCTTTTCTAATTAGCATAATACATGTCCAATTTTTAAAAATACGAGTGGCTTATTAAATAGTATTAGTAGAAATGGATTCTCATCTGTGAAATTAAAGGCATTAATATTTTAGAGATACCATATACCCTAGCATGAGCAAGATATAAGAATCTAGCAATGTCTGCAGCCTTTACCCTTCCACTCTAAATTCATGCCAGATTTTTGGACCATCCATGAACTTGGAAAACTCTGATGATAGGAGTCTATTCTTAGGAAACCGGCTGATACACCCAATTGAAACTTGCAGGTAGATTAGTACTAAGCAGAGTACCTACAGGATACAGAACCTAGGATTATAATAAGCATTTTCTACCATATTCACTTATCAGAGCTTGGAATAGTGCCTGGCACAGAGCTGGCCCTCAGTAAGTATGTGGTGAATTTCAAAATGTGTTCTGTTCTTTTATCACTTTCTAATTTAAATCAGAGTCACAGAACCAATTCATCCCTAACTAGTGAAATTCAAGGTCTTTAGTAGGTAAATGCTTTCTCTAGGTTCAAAATACTTGACTGAAGAGGGCATACTGTACAAGTACTGTTGTAAGATTCCCAACGACTTGTCATTTTTTAGGCTTGCACAGTGTGAGGGGAGAAGCAGAGAAATGTATTTTCTTGCCTTTCCAAGGTTCTGAGTCAACTTCTTTTTATATCAGAAAAAGGAGAATAAAAGAATAACTGTTCAATAGAAGCAAGATTTTTTTAAAGCAAAGATTAACCATGAAGGACACCTGGTGGTGAAATCTGTCACCATCGTGTCACAATTGCTCCTCTGAACCTTACCACACTTGTCACTGGAGGCCACTACTGAGGCTCAGATACGGCATACACATGGAGTTTCAAGCTTTGTGAAAAGCCATGCTGTGGAAGCCACATGCATTCATTCATGAATGCACTCTGCCTCTTTCTCACCACTCTTGCTGATTGACTCAAGTTTACCTAGAGACTCAGTCAGACTCCCAGTTGCTGAAGGTGCCCTGTTTGTAGAAAACCTACAGTTTGGACTCAGACACCCCTGGACAGACCATCTACCACTTTGTAACTACATGACCTTAATCATATTGCTCACCATGCTGCGACTTAGTTTCCTGTGTGTAAAATGGGCAGTTAAATTTAATAGGCATTATTGGAAGAATTAAATAAAGAAGGTTTATGTAAGCCAAACAGTATCCATTAAATTGCAAGTGATATTGTTTCTAAATCAATCCTAACCTAATATTGAGTATACTACCATCCTTCGCCCACTACTGATTGAGATTTAGAATTTATTTCTATACTTTTTCTAGGACCCCTAAGCATGCTACCTCTCCTCTTCCTGTATTTATTCTGACCCAGTTTATACTACTGGGCTGTGGTTTCTTTACTGAACCTTTCAGCCGGAGTGACCTTGCTCTCACCATTCCCCTTCTCAGAAGACTAGACCCGACTCCCTGTACCTCTAGCTGCAGGATAGAGCCTGTCTGGCAAACATGGAGTCATACTGGTTGACAGGTTTGTGCTACTCAAACCATAGATGACAGACCAGTACTGGAATCATTCCTTCCTTCCTTCCTTCCTTCCTTTCCTTCCTTCCTTCCTTTCTTCCTTCCTTCCTTCCTTGCCATTTCATGAAAACATAAATACAGAAAAGGAAAGTAAAGCATGTACAGCTTCTCAGCCTTTTGGCTAAGATCAAGTGTGGAGAGCAGTATGTAGTATCATGTAGTGACTTCCATCTCATTGAACAGGGTATAAACCATGTATGCATGTGGCTTATATAACAAGTTGTATGTGGTGTGAGCTTCATATTGGTCGTGCTCTATAGGACCACATTACAACATGTAATATACTAAAGTTGGTTTGTCAACTCT
>PVKP010004563.1:66964-96893 GCA_004027715.1 Plecturocebus donacophilus
GGTACTTCTCCCCTCATTATCCCTCCCCACCCTCCCCACCCCCACAGTCCCTCCCCTAGCCCACCCCTACAGGCCAAAATGTGTGATGCTCCCCTCCCTGTGTCCATGTGTTCTAACTGTTCAACACCCACCTATGAGTGATAACATATGGTGTTTGGTTTTCTGTTCTTGTGTCAGTTTGCTGAGAATTATGGTTTCCAGATTCATCCATGTCCTTATGAATGACACAAACTCATTGTTTTTTATGGCTGCGTAGTATTCCATGGTGCATATGTACCACATTTTCTTTATTCAGTCTATCAATGATGGACATTTGGATTGGTTCCAGGTCTTTGCTATTGTAAACAGTGCCACAATGAACATATGTGTGCATGTGTCTTTATAGTAGAATAATTTATAATTCTTTGAGTATATATCCAGTAATGGGATTGCTGGGTCAAATGGTATTTCTATTTCTAGGTCCTTGAGGAATCGCCACACTGTCTTCCACAACGGTTGAACTAATTTACACTCCCACCAACAATGTAAAAATGTTCCTATTTCTACACATCCTCTCCAGCATCTGTTGTCTCCAGATTTTTTAATGATTACCATTCTAACTGGTGTGCGATGGTATCTCAATGTAGTTTTGATTTGCATTTCTCTAATGACCAGTGATGATGAGCATTTTTTCATGTTTGTTGGCCTCATCAATGTCTTCTTTTGTAAAGTGTCTGTTCATATCTTTGCCCACTTTTGAATGGGTTTGTTTGTTTGTTTCTTGTAAATCTGTTTTAGTTCTTTGTAGATTCTGGATATTAGCCCTTTGTCAGATGGGTAGATTGCAAAAATTTTTTCCCATTCTGTTGGTTGCCAGTTAGCTCTAATGAGTATTTCCTTTGCTATACAGAAGCTCTGGAGTTTAATTAGATCCCATTTGTCTATTTTGGCTGTTGTGGCCATTGCTTTTGGTGTTTTAATCATGAAGTCCTTGCCTATGCCTATGTCCTGAATGGTGTTGCCTAAGTTTTCTTCTCGCGTTTATGGTGTTAGGTCTTATGTTTAGATCTTTAATCCATGTGAAGTTAATTTTAGTGTAAGGTGTCAGGAAGGGGTCCAGTTTCTGCTTTCTGCACATGGCTAGCCAGTTTTTCCAACACCATTTATTAAACAGGGAATCCTTTCCCCATTGCTTATTTTTCTCAGGTTTGTCAAAGATCAGATGATTGCAGATGTGTGGTGTTGCTTCTAAGGCCTCTATTCTGTTCCATTGGTCTATGCCTCTGTTTTGGTACCAGTACCATGCTGTTTTGATTACTGTGGCCTTGTAGTATAGTTTGAAGTCAGGCAGTGTGATGCCTCCAGCTTTGTTCTTTTTGATTAGGATTGTTTTGGCTATGTGGGCTGTCTTTTGGTTCCAAATGAAGTTTGAAGTGGTTTTTCCAGTTCTGTGAAGAAGGTCACTGATAGCTTGATGGGGATAGCATTGAATCTATAAATTACTTTGGGCAGTATAGCTATTTTCATGATGTTGATTCTTCCCAACCATGAGCATGGGATGTCTTTCAATCTGTTTGTGTCTTCTCTTATTTCATTGAGCAGTGGTTTGTAGTTCTGTTCAACATACGCAAGTCTATAAATGTAATCCATCACATAAACAGAACCAAAGACAAAACCACATGATGATCTCAATAGATGCAGAAAAGGCCTTTGACAAAATTCAACAGCCCTTTATGCTAAAAACCCTCAATAAACTAGGTATCGATGGAACATATCACAAAATAATAAAAGCTATTTATGACAAACCCACAGCCAATATCATGCTGAATGGGCAAAAACCGGAAGCATTCCCTTTTAAATCTGGCACTAGACAAGGATGCTCTCTCTTACCACTCCTATTCAATATAGTATTGGAAGTTCTAGCCAGAGCAATCAGGCAAGAAAAAGAAATAAAGGGTATTCAATTAGGAGAAGAGGAAGTCAAATTGTCTCTATTTGCAGATGACATGATTGTATATTTAGAAGACCCCATCGTCTCACCCCCAAATCTCCTGAAACTGATTAGCAACTTCAGCAAAGTCTCAGGATACAAAATCAATGTGCAGAAATCATGAGCATTTCTATACACCAATAACACACAGAGAGCCAAATCAAAAGTGAACTCCCATTCACAATTGCTACAAAGAGAATAAAATACCTAGGAACACAACTAACAAAGGATGTAAAGGTCCTCTTCAAGAAACATTCTTTATAACCAATTATTCCATAGGAAAAACTCTGTTGAAAACACTTGAAAAAGGTAGTGAACTGTTTGCATTTCATCAAGACAGGAAGGCAGTTTAATCTCAACTTTTCAAAGATGTGCCTATGACCAGAATCACTTATTTGTATGATATCTTTAATAATTTAATGATTATGATAATTCTATGCAAAGAAAAACTGCAACATGTTTTACAATGGCAGGTAAGATTAAAAGGCAAAAACAAACATTAAAATCTTAGAAAAAAAGTATTTACAGATAGTGATGGTACATAACTTGATTTAACAACTACAAGAAAATGGTTGATGATGTTGATATTCCACATCGGCAACAAGTCGTTACCAATTTCACCTTATAAATTTTATATTCCTTCTGAGGGAATATAAAATTCAGAAGTCCAAAAATTGAAAATTGATCTTTCTGGAATACATTTTTTCTTTTTTATAAATATATTTTATTGTATGTATTTAAATATACAGGGTGATGTTATGAGATACATATAGATAGAAAAAAGCCTCTGTAGTGAAGCAGATTAACATACCCATCATCTCATGTAGTTACCCATTCTTTTTGTTTTTGTGGCAAGAGAAGCAAAATCTACTCATTTCACATGAATCCCATATATATTACAATTTTATTACTTATAGTCCTCCCAGTGTACCTTAGCTCTCTAGACTTGTTCATCTCACGCATCTGCTACTTTGTATCCTCTTATTTACATCTCCCATTTCCTCCTGCAGCTACCCTGCTAACCAACATTTTGTTCTCTATATCTGTATATTTGAAATTTTTGGCAAACATGATATCGAAAGAGAAGAATCAAGTTGGAGGACTGACACTACCCAACTTCAAGACTTACAATAAAGCTCCAGTAGTGAAGACAGTGTGGGACTGGTGAAAGAATAGACAAACAGATCAATAGGTTAAATCAGCCAGACACAGAAAGAAAAATATCACATTATCTCAGAATCCATTTTTTTATCAAAAGGAAAAAAATTATAGACAGGATAAATTGTTGGAAGCAACTACTGATGGACTGAATATGTATTTTTAAAATATGATATCACTTATTTTAAATAAGAATTTTAAATAAATATTGTGTGTTTCTGAAATTATTCCAAAATTTCTTCTGTTCCTGTCAACATATCTCTGTGAGACTGATTTCTCTACTATGGGTACTGTTAAAACAAAACATAGAAACAGTTTAGAAATGCATTATCCTCTGCAAGTAGCACTACCATCAATCTAAGTTAGAGTAAACAAATTAATAAGCAAGAAGCAAGTTTATTTAGTGGAAATTTAAAGAGTGATGTGTACAATGTTCATTTCAAATGGGCATTATAGACTTCTAAGGCAGGGAATCATTATTTCCTTTGTAATTTTTGTTTAGCTACAGTTTTGGAAGAGCCAAAAGCTATGTGTAATAGTGATTATGTTAGTTGTGGATTATTGTCAGATTTGTGTACCTGAGATATAACCTAAAATAAATAACTGGAATGTGATAGGACACTTCCAAAAATAAAATAGCATGCCACTATTAAGAATTATAATAAATATGTTTATTGATATTAAAGGCTATTTATAGGACATTGAGCTAAAAAGCAGGTTATAAAGTATATACACATTATGATCTAACTTGATTTTACTAAATCACATATGTGTAAAATACATACATGTGCATACAAAAGTTTACAAATCAAAATGAAAATACTATTATTAATTATGTCTGTGTAGTGAGATTGAGTGCTTTTACTCTCTTGTTTTTATTATCAGCATTTTCCAATTTTGTTCATCATTTAATAGGCATTAAAATGCAATATGATATTGCAATGATTAAGTATCAGAAAGCTGGAGAAAATAAACACTAAAGTGTTTGGGAAGGTCAGAATAGGATTCCCTGTAAAAATGAAAGAAAGATGTAAAATCATAGCATATTATAAAATTTACAAATTCACCTACATCAATTGAGGTGAAAGAGAAACAGCCATAAAAGGACTTTGGAACTACATAAAGATACAAGACAAATTTATTTGAAGCACAGACATAAAAGCTACCTATAAAATCCAGGTAAATATCTGGTACTGGCACACAGGTTGGAGCAGAGAAAGAGAAAACACAGAGCTGCCAAAGGAACAAAGTAAGTCCAATGAAAACTCTTTGCCTATCTCTCCACCAAATCAATGGGCACAAAGTGGGGCTGATCTACCTGTGTGGGTTCCATTTCCTCAATTGGAGGGATGAAGACAATTTCTTGACTCTATGTTGAGGCCAATTGAAAAATCAGGGAAAATAAAACCATTAATGAAACAAGAAAGAAACAAAACAGGAGAGGAATGAAAAAGTAAGTTGATTGCTATAAAAGAACTGAAAGGGACTGCAAAAAGAAAAAAAAAAAAAAAAAGCTAATGCTAGCCGGGCGTAGTGGCTCATGCCTGTAACCCCAGCACTGTGGGAAGCCGAGGCAGCAGGATCACCTGAGGTCAGGAGTTTGAGACCAGCCTGGTCAACATGGTGAAACCATGGGCGGATCAACTGAGGTCAGGAGTTCGAGACCAGTCTGGCCAATATGGCGAAACACTGTCTCCACTAAAAATACAAAAATTAGCCAGACATGGTGGCAAGCACCTGTAATCCCAGCTACTCAGGAGGCTGAGAGGAGAATCACATGAACCCGGGAGGCGGAGGCTGCAGTGAGCTGAGATCACTTCATTGCACTCCAGCCTTGGCAACAGGAGTGAAACTCCATCTCAAAAACAAAAAAAGGCTAATGCTACTAATGCTGAGAAAGGTGAACAGTAGGTTCAACTGTATGCCGTTCCATGAACATCAACCAAAAAGGACAAGGCCATGACCCAATGGGCACTTGATGATTATTATATGGCTAACACAGGACAACATAGAACACAGAAGAAATACTGGAGGTTTTGTAACACATTTTAATTAAGGTACTTCTTTCTGACAAGAAGACAATTACAATTAAAATAGGTAGGGAAAAAATACTTATTTTCACCAGGTCAGCATTTTGTGAAAAGTGATATAAGTGTATACCTGTGGATGTACTGGGTGATTTTGTGGAAATGATTTGGTTTTATGTTTGGCTATAAAGTACTCTTGAAAATAATAATCATCTTCACTCTGTTAAAAGTGAAGTTAGCATGAAAACGAGGTAAAAAGAAACTGTTAAAAAAGTAAAATTGGCTGGGTGCAGTAGCTCACGGCTGCAATGCCAGCACTTTGGGAGGCCAAGGCGGGTGAATCACGAGGTCAAGAGATCGAGACCATCCGGGCCAACATGGTGAAACCCCGTCTCTACCAAAAACACAAAAATTAGCCTGGTGTGGTGGCGTGTGCCTGTGGTCCCAGCTACTCAGAAAGCTGAGGCAGGAGAATCGCTTGAATCCAGGAGGTGAAGGTTGCAGTGAGCTGAGATCACGCCACTGCTTGCCAGCCTGGGCAACAAAGTGAGACTCTGTCTCAAAAAAGAAGAAGCAGAAGGAGAAGGAGAAGAACAAATCCCCATGTTTATTTGAAATAATCTCATCACAGAGCAAATTGGTGAGATTTTTTTTTTTTGAGAGAGAAAGAAGAATAAAAGAGAAAGAAAGAGAAAGAGAAAGGGGGAGTTTTTTTTAAGAGAAAGAAAGAAGAAGAATAAGAGAGAAACAGAGAAAGAGAAAAGGGGAGAGAGAATGAGAATCTTGCTCTATTGCTCAGGATTTCATTTAAATCTGTGGAATGCTATGCAATTACTAAGAAGTGATTTATGTCCTATTACGTGGTCACTTTTAGAATAGGTGTGATATAATATTGAAAAAAATATATGTTTTGTGGATATGGGGTGGTGAGTTCTGTAAATATTTATTAAATTTGCTTGTTCCAGGTCTGAATTCAAATCGTGGATGTCCTTGTTAATTTTCTGTCTCGTTAATCTAACAATATAGTGTTAAAGTCTCCTGCAATTATTGTGTGGGAGTCTAAGTCTCTATATAAGTCATTAAAAACTTGGCTTATGTATCTGGGTCCCCCTGTATTGGGTGTATATGTATTTAGAATCATTAGCTCTTATTGTTACTTTGATTCTTTTACCATTATATAATGTCTTTCTTTGTTTCTTTTAGTCTTTGTTGCTAATATAGTCTATTTTATCAAGGACAAAAATTGCGACTCCTGTTGGTTTTTTTTGTTTTTTGTTTTTTGTTTTTCCCTCCATTAGGTTGGTGAATCTTCCTCCATCCCTTTATGTTGAGTCTTTGTGTGTCCTTGCCTATAAGAAAGGTCTGAATACAGAGTATCAATGGGTTTTAACTTTTTATTCAGTTTGTCTAACTGTATGTTTTGATTGGGGCATTTAATCCATTTAAGTTTAGGATTAATATTGATATATGTGAGTTTAATACTGTTATTTGATGCTAACTGGCTGTTTGCCCGTTAGTTGATGTAGATTCTTCATTATCATAATATTCTTTACTTTTTGGTAAGTTTTTTGGGATAACTGATGCTGGTTGTTCCTTTCCGTGTATAGTACTTCTTTCAGAAGTTGTTGTAAAACAGGCCTGGTGGTGATGAAATCTCTGAGTTCTTGCTTGTTCGCAAAAAATTTTATTTTTCCTTCACTTGTAAAACTTAGTTTGGCTGGATATGAAATTCTGGGTTGAAAGTTTTTTTCTTTAAGTATGTTAAATATTAACCCCTACTCTCTTCTGGCTTGTTGAGTTTCTACTGAGAGATCTGCTGTGAGTCTGATAGGCTTCCCTTTATGGGCAACCTGGCCTTTCTCTCTGGCTGCCCTTAGTATTTTCTCCTTTATTTCAATCCGAGTAAATCTGACGATTATGTGTCTTGGTGTTGGTCTTCTTGAGGAATATCTTTGTGGGGTTCTCTGTATTGCCTGGAGTTAAGTATTGTTGTGCCTTACTAGTTTAGAAAAATTTTCCTGGATAATATCCTGAAGAATATTTTCCAGCTTGGATTCATTCTCTTCGTCACACTCAGGTACACCTATCAAACATAAATTAGGTCTTTTCACATAGTCCCGTATTTCTTGGAGACTTTGCTCATTCCTTTTTACCCTTTTTTCTCTGATCTTATCTTCTCATTTCATTTCATTAAGTTGGTCTTCGACCTCTGATATCCTTTCTTCTGCTTGATCAATTCGACTGTTAAAACTTGTGCATACTTCACGGATTTCTTGTATTGTGTTTTTCAGCTCCATTCATTCATTTATATTCCTCTCTAAATTGTCCATTCTCGTTAGCATTTCTTCAAACCTTTTTTCAAAGTTGTTAGTTTCTTTGCATTGGGTTAGAACATGTTCTTTTAGCTCACAGAAGTTTCTTATTATCCACCTTCTGAAGCCTGACTCTGTTAATTCTTCACACTCGTTTTCCATCAGGCCTTGTTGTGTTACTGATGAGGAACTACCATCCTCTGTAGAAGGAGAGACATTCTGATTTTGAGTGTTCTCAGTTTTTCACACTGGCTTCTTCTCATCTTTGTGGATTTATCCACCTGTCATCTTTGTAATTACCAACTTTCAAATTAGGTCTCTGAGTGGACGTCCAGCTTGTTGATTTCCAGCTCCAGAATCTATGTAATTTTCACTGCGGTGACCCGCAACACTGGCTAAAACAGTAGCATTGAGATTCGTAGTGCTTTTCTGCCCGGGGGTCTCTGGTCTGGCTTCACTCTTCGGTCCCCTTTTCAATCAGCTGAATGGGCTGCTCTGCCTTCTCAGAACTCCAAACATCATCCAAAAGGAGACCCAGTCCTGTTTACTCTGCACCAAGAGCCGCCACACTGAGGCACCGGCAAAACAGCTGCACCAGCCAAAAGGGTCGCACTGGTGACCCGAAGGGCTCCTCCACTGGGAGTGTCCTGGTCCATGGGCAACAAAAATTCATCTGGAAGTGTGGCATTCACTCACTTTCTGTACTTTCACTGGGATCTGCAATCCTGAGCTGCTAGTAATCGGCCATCTTGGACCTCTCTCTGGTTTTCGGTGAGATTTTTTTCTAATTGCTTTAGTCTTTACTTTTGATCTCATCAGAGCTCCTATATTTTTATGTATTTCTTGTTCTTAAAGATAATTGCAGTTGTTCTAATTTTTTTTTAAAAAAAGGACAACTGATAGTAAATATCAACTATTGAGAAAAATCCTACTAAGTCAATAGGTAGAATCTATGAAAATAATCTATTTATGTTTCCCTTCTCATGTATCATTTACAGAATTATCTTCATTTCAATTGAACAATTAAAGAATCTGAACTGGCTCAGTCTTTAATCCTTTTTATAAAACCAGAACTTGACTTAGTAAAAATGTATTCTGAGAGTAGACATAACAACAATAGACCTAGCCATGAATAATCTGAGTTCTATATGAAACTTATAGCTCTTAGTCCAGAAACTAAATTCTAAGTCTAGAAACTAAATAGCAGATATGAAAGGAAAACTGTTGTTAAATAAATGAAAAGTATGGAATTTTCCTCATAAAATTTCTTGTGACAAAAAAAGGCAATGATCAACAGCAAAGGAGAATGTAATGAAATCATATACGTGCAGAAACGTGGACAATTGTTTAATTGTACACTTTTTAAACAGTTTACAATAGCAAAGACCTGGAACCAACCCAAATGCCCATTGATGATAGACTGGACAGGGAAAATGTGGCACATATACACCATGGAATATTATGCAGCCATCAAAAACGATGAGTTTGTGTCCTTTGTAGGGACATGGATGAACCTGGAAACCATCATTCTCAGCAAACTGACACAAGAACAGAAAATCAAACACCGCATGTTCTCACTCATAGGCGAGTGTTGAACAATGAGAACTCATGGACACAGGGAGGGGAGCACTACACACTGGGATCTGTTGGGGGGAAATAGGGGAGGGACAGTGGGGGGTGGGGAGTTGTGGGGAGATAGCATGGGGAGAAATGCCAGATATAGGTGAATGGGAGGAAGGCAACAAATCACACTGCCACGTGTGTACCTATGCAACAACATTGCATGTTCTTCATGTGTACCCCAAACCTAAAATGCAATTAAAAAAAAATTCAAAAAAATTATTGTTCTGGTTAATTACTGTACTCTGAGTACCCATCTCCTATTTCCTTGCATTTGACATTGACCCTGTTCAGTTCCTTTTATAAACTTTTCCTATGGCTACATCTACTGCCTAAAACAAGATAGAATATCTTCAGATCTAATAATAAAATAATAACTACTTTTTATTAAGCTCTTGCCTTGTGTCAGGCACTGTTCCAACAGTTTTGCATAAATTAGGATAATTTGATCCTTATATCAGCCCCTTTATATTGCATCATCTGTCATTTTACAGTCGAGACATAGGAGCTAACAGGGATTTCATTAAGAAAGTTGCTTAAAGCCCCAGACTTAGTGAAGTAGCAGATTGAGGATTAGAAAAGAGGGCTTGAGCAATATTTGGCCACAGAAACCAGATCCATAGGGTGTATAACCTCACATTCTCAGATGCTATTGAGAGTTACATGGAGTTACTCCAAGAATCACAATTATGGACTTGTTTATTTTTCCTTGTTCAAAATAAACTTTTGTGGGCTAAAGTGTGTTTCCATTTTGAAAAAATAATCCCTTTGTAATCAGATATTTCAGAATGGTGGTTTCTTCCTTTTTGTTGAGTTTTCAACCATTTTCAGTTATATCTAGCCTCGGAGAGTAAGGTTATGAGTGCAGGTTCTGGATTCAATTCTGGTCATTGTGAAATAGGGATATTAGTAGAGTACCTACCTCATGGGGTTCTGTAAAGGGTATAGAGATAGTGTATCATGCACTTAACACAGCAATAATAATAGAGCCAACCCCTCTAGTTGTAACAGGCACAATTCTACATACTTTGCAGAGGATAATTCTTTAATACTGAAACTGACTCTCTAAGGAAGGTAGTCTTATAAGCTCTATTTTACAGACAGAAAACAAAGGCAAAGAGAGGTTAACAAACTTGTCAAAGACCACAAAGCTGCTGTGAGATGCGAAATTCATGTTCCTAAACATGACACTATACAGACCCTACTCTGCCTACAATAAGTGTTTAATAAATGTTAGCTCTCTAGACAGTTCACCTAGGGCTTGATAAAGAGAAGCCTTATTAACTTAATTACTCATCAATCACTAAGAAGTTAATCTGGTTTATAAATGCCACTTCTTTCATGGCCTCAGAAGACAGAAGTTTTTTTGTTGGGTAGTTGCAGGAGCAGAGTCAATAGCCTGTCACCAAGGCTGGCCTGGAAAACAAGCTGCAAGTGTCCATAGTGATGCTGTATGGATGACTGGGGGTGGGGGGAGGGATTCTGAGGCAACAGCCAAGAATCCCATCTTGGAATCCTAACTCTGTCATACATTTTCTATGTAACCTTGAGCATGTCACTTAGCTTGATTCAGATTCAATGTCTCATCTGTAAATGAAGAGGAATGAGACAGGATAAATGGACAGAGTATTCCTACCCTAAAATTGCTGGATTCTGTGACCACAGGGACTGAATATGTCCCTGTTAGGTACCAGTGATACATTATGCCAATAGATTATTCATAGTATTCATACTTCATACCAAGAATGAGATATTCACTACTCTAACTTTCTTGATATGCATTAAGTACAAGAAAATTGTTTGAGAAGATCTCAAAAAAAAAAAAAGAAATCTAAGGCTGAGGACAAATTTTTTAAGTGTCATAATTTTTTTCAAAGATTAATACTCATTGTTGTCCATATCTAGTTGTCCTGGCTTATTTCCTACAAAATTTCCCTTGGCCACATGGGGCCTGAGATGCTCTAAGCTTTCAGAAGGACAGAAATAAATAAAAAATAAGTAAGAGTATTTTTCCTAACAAACAGGAGAATCAACTTAAGTGGGCATATATGAACTATCTAGTTTCCCAATTACTGACAAATAATTTTAACCTTGGACTGCCCTCCTTGCCATCCAAGTACTGTATTACTTGGCCTTTGTATTAATTTTCTATCTGTTGATGTAACAAACTACCACAAACATAGTGGCTTAAAACAATATAATTTTTTCTCTGACAGTTCTGTAGGTCAGAAGTCCAACACCAGTTTGCTATGACCTGGAGACTCAAGGGAAGAATCTGTTTCCTTGTTTCATCCAGCTTCTAGAGGTGACCCGTATTCCTTGGCTCATGGACGCCTTTCTCCATCTTCACAGTCAGCAGAGTAGCATCTCTCTGATGAGAGATGATTTTGGGATGAAACTGTTCCACATTAGATCATCAGACATTAGATTTTCGTAAGGAGCATGTAACCTAGATCCCCAGCATGTGCCGTTCACAGTACGGTTCACACTCCTGTGAGAATCCAACGCCATGCTGATCTGACAGGAGGCAGAGCTCAGGTAGTCATGCTCGCCTGCTGCTCACCTTGTAAAGTGCGGCCAGGTTTCCAACAGATCATGGACAGGTACCAGTACTTGACCTAGGGGTTGGGGATTTTTAAGAACCATGTTTCTATCAGTTGTTATGGCCCATTATCTGCTCACTTGCTCTCCCATTTGCATAGATAATTAATATTTGACATTCGGTAAGATTTTCTTTAGTTTCTTTTCTGGATAGACGTATCACTTTGGTATGTTTTGTGATACTTAGGACGTAAGGATGTCATCCAAGCCAACAAGTCATGCTGGAGTACATGAAACCATATCCAACCCTTACCTACCAAGCAGCTTTCTGGCTCCTGGATTTCAACAGCCTCTGGGTTCAATTAACTCAGAAAACAAAGCCCAGAGTGCTCAGTATGCTCAGCCCCTCTCTATCAGATCTCCAGAAACCTTTGCTGGCAGTCAACTGGGTCAAGGAAATACACAAATGATAAATCCAAGTATGGGAATGGCAGTAGTACACTTCAAAGAAGAAGCAAAGGCACTAGGGGTAAGTCTCTTTACTACTAGAATTTTAATTTCACATTTGCAAGGTCTTCTTATAAGTTATAGGAGAAAAGATATTATCCAATTGTTAAACAGTTCTGAATGTTATTCTAAAACTATCTCTTTTAGACAGAAATATTTAGTCTGCCTATAGACTTTCCCTTGAGTTCATTTTATCTTAGATGAAGCACAAATCTAACAGGAGACAGAGGAGCCTCCTAGCTGGAGGACTGGTAATGTTGACATGATGGAAGCACCACTACTTCTAGCTTGATTTCATTTCTTCAAAGGACTTTTTGGACAATCTCAATCCCATCTCTACATTTGTTACAAGCCTGGTATTTGCCTAAAGGTGAATTTACATAAAAATGAACACTGATGGCTGCCCCTAAAAAAGGGAACTACAAATGGGCAGTCTGGGAAAGGCTGTGTGAAAGAACTGGAAGACGTTCCATCTGCTGTGCCTCTCTCAACAATACTCTCAGAGATGCTATGGCTTAACTGTCACTTTGCTTCTACAAAGGAGACTCTGAACTGACTACGCTGTTTCTGTAGGTGTCATACAAATAAAAATGCTGTACTTCTAAGAAAATTCCACCTGCCTAGGTAGAATTGTTAGTCCTTTTGCTGTGCTTTCCAAATAGCGCAATTCCACCAAATTATATTAAGTCTCTCCCTGTGCATAACTCCAACTTCTCTGCTGGAGCATTCCATCATTTTGGATGCTCATTATGTGCCAGAAACTCTTCTAGCCATCTTACTACCTATTTCAAGTTTGGATGTTTTAGGGAAGTAAATATGAGCATAAGTTCTCCTGCCGCAGCCTATTTACCAAGCTGTGGAGGTGGCCCTTCTGATCCTCCTCCTCCCAGAGAGAGAAAATCCCCTGCTCCTAATAAGCCAATGAGACAAACTAACACCCCATACAGCCGACTCCACACAGGTGCCTGGAATATCACTGAGCACAAAGCAGGTGTAACCTCTGCCCTTACGGCCTAGTGTGGGAAATCAGACTGTACACATAATAAAGAAGTAAAGTATATAGTGTGTTAGAAGGTGCCAAATGATATAGAGAAAATGAAGAAGTGTAAAAGGGCTAAGAAGTACCAGGCAGTGAGGAGGCAGCAATTTCAAAGTAGCGAGGACGGGCTTTTCTTAGAACATGACATTTGAGCCAAAACTTGAAGTTAGGAGTGAGCCCTGCAGATACAGGGAAAGAGAAAACACCCAGTGTAAAAGTCTTTAGATGAAAATGTGTGTGATGTATTATTTAAAGAACAGGGAGGAGGCTAATAAAATAGAACAGAATGAGCGAGGGAGGGAGCAGTTGTCAGGAGGGCAGAGGACTGGCAGAGGCCACACCTGGTGAGGCCTGCAGAGCAGAAGGCTTTGGCTTTGACTGAGTGAATGAGGAGCCACTGAAGCATGCTGCCTGGTACCAGAAATATTTTAAAGTATTTCAAAATACTTTTAAAGAATGCGAAGTTTTGCTTTCAAAAGCTCCAGTTGGCAAAGCTACTTCCTCTCTTGGAAGATTATTTCTATGCCATCAGCAGACCCCAGGCATCACGACAGTGCTAGGGCCATAGGTAGCAGGACATGGCACATCTGTACCAGTCAACTCAGACCTTAAAGTGCTTCTGTGGTCAAAAATGCAAACAAATTGAATGTCCAAATGTTTAAGTCTGTCCTATAGGCAATGTTGATCTAGTAAATGGTACCAGCAGGGCTGTAGGAGGAGAAACAAGGGCCAGTACAAATTCAGATCTAACTGCCCCTCATCAAGATGACAGCAAGGACAAGGATGGAAAGTTTGTGGCCAGATGGCTGAATTGCTGCTCTAAAGAAGAGTTGTAAGAACCAAATATAAAGTCTAATGCAGGAGTTATTTAAGTGAGATTAGCTAAAGGAGGCCCGTCATCTTTCCGAAGCTGTATGCAAAAAGTATGGTATGTGTGTGTATGAATGTGCAAGAATAATTTTTAAGGGAGAAGAGTTCATGGTTTTTATCAAAGTCTCGAGAAACTTTTAGCATTGTTTATGAAACTGCATTTTTTTTCTAATTTAAATTTAATTTATTTGTATTCAGAATCTATTTATTAAAGAAATAAACACAGCAGTCTTTGTATTTACAGTTTTCCTGGATAGATAAGATGTAAATATGGGGAAAAATAAATTACAAATCTGCAATCAACTTTTAGATCAATCTAGAAATGGTTTTTCCTCAGAAATCTATCTTTATTTACAATGAAGGGAGGTGCAATAAGAAGTATAAAGAGCTGAAAGATGTATACCTTACTTTTAGTAACATATGATTGGTAAGAAGAATGATTGGTAAGAAAATTATTGCATAACTGCACCTTTTTAAAAAAGAACAACATAAATGAGTGTACAAAATCAAGTAATAAAGTTTGTTTTATGTCATGAGATGCAACAGAAATTTAGAAAAAAAGAAAAAAGATTAATTGGGTGTAATCTAGAAGACTTCATGGAAAAGTTAGAGCAGAGCTGAGCATGAGGGAAGACAGTATTGAATAGTTGAGACAAGCTCAGGAGTCAATATGTTGCAGGAAATTCCCAGATCTGCCCCTTAGGGATTGTGTGACCTTGGATACCTGATTTACGTCTCTGTGACTCAGTCCAGTTATGGGAAGATTATATGAAACAATAAATGTAAAGTGTTCAGAACATGACAAGCACATAATTCATGTTGGATAAATGGTTTTATCTCCACCAATTCCTTTACCCATAACTGAGAGACTCAAGCAGACAACTGATCCATCTGAAAAAGCAGCTACTGATACCACAGCTAAAGTATTTTTTTCTAAGAGTCCTTTAGAGGCCCTCAGAGATGCTAATGCATGATTAAGCTGCTGTATTTTCTGAAGAATTCTTCCTGGGCCAACCCAGCAAGTCTCCCCAGATACCTCAAAACACAGCCTTATGCTAAGGGCCTTGCACTCCAGTTCTTCTAGTGTATGTCAGAATCTTCCTGGTCCACCTCCTGCTTCAGATGTGTGCCTGAATGACAACCATGGATCTCAGCAAAATTGACAATAAATAAGCAGGAGCAGCAATGACAGTAATGTTTCACAGGTCTGAAAGTGAAGAAGTAATTTTAAAATGTCTTTTTTCTTTTTTCAGGTAATCCAGATTATGACTGGATTGATGCACCTCGGTTTTGGAATTATTTTGGGCTTATTGTGCTTCCTTTACAAACACAATTTAAGTTTTATCTCTCTTGCTTTTGTTGGTGGATACCCATTCTGGGGTGGTCTTTCTGTGAGTAGTTGCTGGAACACCTCTCCTTCTTGATTTATAAAGTATTGATATCTCCAGCCAATTCACAACTCATTTCTCGATAAAGCCCTGCAACTGAGGGCTAGAGAATTTAGAAAAATTAACAGCTCTGAATGAGCATAACAAATTGGGAACTTATTCCCCATTTTACCTAGGAGCTTATCCCATTCTTAAAAATTTACTCTAATCATGTAATCAGCAAGCCAAAGTTTTGGTTTCCTATTACATTTGAGATAGAAATGTATATGTTGTGGGGAGAGTGACAAAAATAAAAATAAAAAGGTGGTTGGAAACATGATTAAAAATATACAAGTAAGCCAGGCATGGTGGTGCATGCATGTAGTCCAATTTACTTGGGAGGCTGAGGCAGGGGAATTGCTTGAGTTCAAGAAATTGAGGCCAGCCTGGGCAATATAGTGAGACCCTATCTCTAAAAAATTTTTTTAATTAAAAAAATGCAATTGATTATGAGAAAGAATTGAGCAGTAAGCCTCAGAACAAGGAATGCTTACACATTTCTTCTTAGGCCAGAAACTAAGGAGAAGAAAATAAAAAAGAAGTCAAGGACATATGCCTGAGAGTTACTCCAGAAAATTCAAAAGTGTGAGAGAAAATTTTGAGAAGGAAACTAGATGAACATAAATAGACTAACCTTTCATATAAAGATAAATTCCCAAGCACAACCAGTTAACCCATTTCACAAATAAATTTGTTCATTTCCACAGTTCATTATCTCTGGCTCTCTCTCTATACTAGCATCCAAGGAGCTTTCTCCTCTTCTGGTAAGTTAGACTGTTTCTACTTTTTGAATCCCTTTAAAGATTAGCTTCATATATTGGGGAGGCAAATTGAAAAGTTGGATTTGGGAAATGCAAAAGGGAACACGTTTCTCCCAAAAAATCTATTGGTTGCCTCATGGTCTAAGTGATGGGGTGGGAGAATGGTCCACACAGTTTGCCACTAAGAAATGGCAGAGCTCCACATCCTGACTCTTGAACTCACAAGGCTGAGAAGTAGTAAAGATCAGGATTCTTTAAGCTTTAACCTAAATGCTCCCTGGTTCAGTCAGGTCACACCGCATTATGGGAAGTCCAAAGAAGAATCCAGGAGCCAGGAAATACTTACTTGCCACATCAGTCACAAAGCTCTACTATTTATCTGTCACTTCTCAGCTCTGTCTTACTTTTTTTTTTCATTTGTGCATCTTTCCTACTCTTACTCAGATTGGGTGTGTGTTTTACAATTCTTTAAATTGTCATTAAATGAGTCTAATTTGTTCCATAAGAATTGTTTATAAAAATGGTAAGATGAGACTTTCAGTTCTCTCAGTCACAGCACCCCACCTATTGCAATTTCCTGGTCTACTATTGAACCAGGAAGAAGAAAATGATTTACCAAGAACTAGAGTCAACTAGAGCAGAGGTGGTTCCAAGATTACATGTAATCCAGCACAAGAGGAAAGAACAGGGAAGGAGGAACACAGAATCGTGTAGGTCGTGCTCTTGCAGACAAAACAAGAATAAAATAATTAAATTGAAATAAAATAAAATAAAATAAGCCTAATTCTGATTAACCACTCCGGTTGTAGTCCAAAAACAAAATAAAGCATCCTTTCCCTGCATCTTTATGGATCCTTCCCTGTAATTGAGATTGTCCAAGCATAGATTCCATCTTCTTAGAGGAGACAACCACTGACACTTACCTAAGACAATTTTTCTAAGAGCTTTGAGAAGCCTTCAGGAGACTCTAAGGCATGCTCCAGCACAAGCACTTTCGAAAGAACTCGACTGTGCCACTCCTAGCAAGTCAGCTGAGGATTTGGTTTCACAATTATTCTTCTGCTTGTCATAATCCTATTGCAGAAACTGGGGAAAGTTTTGTAGTCAGCCATACACCTCTGCCCACAAAACCTAAAGAGTTTCTCCTTCTAAGTTCAGGGATTCATATTTAGTCCCTAGAGAGACTTAGCGTTTTCATTCATTCCTAAATTTTTCAGCAAACATGTTGTGTGTAAATACTTCCCCACCTTTAAAATCAGATGCTGTTGTACTATCTTATACAATGGCTGTAAGAGTTAAATGAGATCATTTAAATAGTTTAACACAATGTCTGCCACAGAAAAATGCTCATTAGAAATTTTTCATTTTTCTCTTAAAGAAAATATAGTTGTTATTGTGCATGAGGCTTTTAGAAAAATACAATAGATGACAGCCTGCTTTATAAGATTTACATTTTTCTACAGCTTTTCAGAAGTACCCAACATCTAGGCTGCATACAGAATAATGTTTATGGTAATTACTAAGAAGAGCAGAAAACAGAATCATTTCAACTTGAAAACTTATTTCGAAATTTTAAAAAATAAGAACCACGAAATTTGATTGATTGTTATTTCACTTAACTTCATTGATCCTATACATAATTGACTTTTTTTCTGCCACCTCCATTAGCTGAGAGGCAGCCTGGGAATGAACATTGTTAGTTCTATCTTTGCCTTCGTTGGAGTGATTCTGCTGCTGGTAGATATGTGCATAAATGGGGGATATTACCAAGATTACTGGGCTGTGGTAAGTATCCCATAATCCACCATCTGCCTGCTCTCTTTTCAGTCCCATAAAATGGGTCTATTCTTTATCTCTTAATACTGTACACCAGCTCTTGTGGAAAATCTTTTTTCTATTCTAGCCATATCCCTAGTCGTATGATCTCTAGGTCTATAGAATAAAGTGAGAGGGTTACCTCTACAGATAGACCAAGGTTTAACAGACATCCCTTATTGGCCCATCTCGCTGTCAATCACATGAACAACGGGAAAGGATTTGGATAGGCCTCTATGGTTTCTAAAATTGTCCAAAATTATTTTCCCAGCATTTGAAATTCTATACAAATAAGGTAGTCAAGTTATTGAGTGTTTTTTTTAAATTTCAGAGTAAAATATGAAGTGAGAGGTAAATGACAGGGATAAGAACATCCGATTTTTACAAAGAAACCCAAGGAATGAAGCAACTGCAAAATGAAGCACATGCCTCTGAATGTGCTCAAAATCACACATTCATTAGCCTTATAGAGCCATGCATGGACTCTGATCATAGGAGGAAAGGGTAGCCTGAGGGCAGGGATACATAAATTGCCATCCGTAAGAAATGGAGGAAGATGGTATAAAATGAGGTTGGACTAGAAGCTCTCATCCTACTTCAATGGCCATGTTAACAGTTTTGGTCTTCATTCTGTGAGCAATGGAAAACCACAAAAGAGTGGTTTTATTGGTTTTGTTTTATTTTGTGTTGGGGTTGGTTTTGCTTTTGCTTTTCAATTTAAATTACTGTGGGCTACATGCATCTTAAGAAAGACATGGAATGACTTCCTTATATATCTAGAAAATATTAACATTAAGACAATATCACAATATTTTGAACAAATAACGACAATAACATTTTCTTTATCAGTTCACTTAGTACTGTGTAAGTAATTCTGTTCCACTGGATCTCAGAGTGGCAGGCTTATGAAGCCATCTGCTTCTCAGCTAAAGGATTCTGAAATCCTGACTCCAACCACCAGTATAATCTGAAAGTTGTCTAAGCACTGCTATCAGATGCCTGTCCCCTGGAATATGTTGTTGGAAGTGTCAATAGTTTGAACTGCTGGCACACTCAATTTCCACCAAGCTCTGAGACACTCCTTCTTCATTAAAAACATAGTAGAATTTTAGGCAGGGAATTTGAATGATCACTTTTGTGCTTGGAAACGACAATGCTGCAGTATAAGGAAAAGCTTATATAAGAAGGTGTATTAGTTTGTTTTCATACTGCTGATAAAGAAATACCTGAGACTAGGAAGGAAAAGAGGTAATGGACTTATAGTTGCCATGGCTGGGGAGGCCTCACAATCATGGCAGAAGGCAAGGGGGAGCAAGTCATGTCTTACGTGGATGGGGAAGGCAAAAAAAGAGCTTGTGCAGGGCAATTCCTGCTTTTTAAAACCATCAGATCTCATGAGACCCATTCCCTATCACAAAAACAGCACAAGAAAAACCCACCCCCATAATCCAATCATCTCCCACCAGGTTTCTCTTACAACACGTGGGAATTACGGGAGCTACATGAAGAGATTTGGGTGGGGACACAGAGCCGAACTATATCAGAAGGCAAAAACAGATGAGAAGACTCCTTGGAAAAAAAAAAAAAAGAGTGAAGCAATAGCAAAATTCATCCTCTAAAATACCAAACAAAAGAACAAAAATTATTCAAAAAAAAAAAAAAACAGCTTTTAAACTGGCATCCAAGTAGAGAAACAAATCACTCTGATGCTACCCAAAGTAGCAGAAAAAAAGCACAGTTTTTTGGCCTGGCTCTTGTTTCCCTAGAAACAAAACTGAGGCAAGAACGAAGGGAAGCCAAAAAATACTGAGAGGTCTCACTAGCACTCTCTGGTCTGTAGCTAAAGGCTGGAGTGAACAGCAGCAGTCAATTCTGAGAAAGGATAAAGCAAATCCTGTATTGTACAAGACCATGGGTAGTACCCTAGACCTCAAGAGACAGAAGAAACGGCAACACCTTCCAGTACCCCACATGGTACTCTGCTACCAGCAAAGAAAGAGCCGAAATACACAGGAACTTCTGAATAAACCTCTAGCCATGGACCAGGCCTCGTACTAAGCATTTAGCAGACTCTCAGAAAACAGAAAAAGCAAAGTCCATGTTCACTAGCAAGAACTGTGCTCAGGGCCAGCTAAGTTCTCTCTCTCCCTGAAACAGCTATATGTTCACATGCAGAGACATGGATATAAAACAACAGCTAGGGCTCAAGTTGTAGATGAAAACAAGGAAGACAAATGGGACCCAAATAAACAGAAGTATGAAAAAAGGAAAACTGACCTACACTGTATCTGATCAAATAGAAGGCTTGTATAGAGTTCAAGTGAGTTTAACACTTTTATTTAAAATAGAAATAACATGATTCCACTTTTATAAAATGATGCTCTTCTCTCTTCGTTATTCTCTTTTTTCCCCTCTCTCACAGCATCTTTTCAAGCATCCATTCTGCCTTTTCCCAATACACAGAGAGCTAGAAGAATAGTCATCAAACATTAATTGTGGTTATTTCTAAGCAGTGACATACGGAATGATCAGCTGGTTCTATATTGCTTGAATTTTTTAATGAGTAGAAATATTTTTATAAAAAAAACAATGAGGCCATCACAAAGGAAAAAAACTACCTTCTTTCTAATATTTCTGAACAAAATAGTCTACTTGCCAAAAGGAAAGACTTCTCGCATTTTAAAGAAATTCCAAAGTAAATTTACATTCTTCTGAAACAAGCATTTGATGATAATGGAGGAATAATCATAGAGCGAGTTGAGTATAAGCAATAGCACATTTGATGAGTCAATAACTTTTTGAAGCCCACGTGAGGCCCTCCTGATTAGCCAAAATTTCACTGTTTACTTATTATTTCAGCTTTCTGGAAAAGGCATTTCAGCCATGCTGATAATCTTCTCCCTCTTGGAGTTCTTCACAGCGTGTGTCACAGCATATTTTGCCTACCAAACAATCACCAACACCAACGTGGTGAGTTGGCTCTTTTCTTTGTAAAACTATCTGAAAACGCCCTGGAGAAATACAGACTTGTGCCAGCTAAATCCTAATATGGGCTTACCAGAATACTCTTTGTCCTTGACTATGATGGTACCAGGGGAAGTCGTGTAGGATTGTAGTAACCATATTGCCTGTTTTTATTCATTCCTTCCAGTCTGTCCTGGATGTTCCAACAGTGTATGCAAACCACCCTTTGACACCAGAGTCTCCTTCAGCTCCTCCCAGATGCAATGACTACCCAGCTTATGCTCCTAGATATTAAAAGAAAAAGGGGCATCAGTCTAATTTCATGGGGAAAAACTACTTCCACAAACTTCTTAAGAAGATGTCTTTTATTGTTCACAATGATTTCTAGACTTTAAAGACTGTGTTTGAGATTTGTTTTTAGGTTGGTGGCTAATGATAGCTGTGTCTCCCCTCTCTGTGTCTTCCTACATTACCACTGCTACATGCTGGCAAAGGTAAAGGACCAGAGAGGACTGAAAAATGATTCTGTGACTCTCTTAAAGTTAGACATTTTTCTGTTCATGTTACTTTTTCCTTAATAAAATGTCATTAGAAACAAAAGCCTTTTTCAGTATGTTTTAAAAATTGATTTTGGTTTGATATTGGTTATAGAGTAGTATATCTGACCTATACTCCAAGAAGATTGATAAACCTTCTTTGATGATGATTTTTCTAGATGTCCAGTCACTAGAGTTCCCTAATTCATCTTCTCATCTCTCTGTTCAGAAAGCAAATGTCCAATTGCCCTTGTTGGAAGTTACATTATTTTATACATTAATATCATTAAACATCTTGCCTCTTAAATAACTACAAAATGTTGCTACTTAAGAATATTTTCATATACATTAAACTCACCTGCAATGGGACAACAGAAGAACAGGGATGCTGCATGGAGGGGTTTTCATTTGAGTTTTGGCTTTTGTTTTGGAATTGTGGGCATATTTAAAAGCCAATTAGAACAATCAAGATAAGAGAGAAGGGATGAATGACAGTGTAAGTTTTAATAAATCAAAAGTAGAGATGGAAAACATCACCTAAGTCATGAGATTGTCACAGATATCCACAGATTTGCAACAATGGTAGTGAGTACATAAGGAGGATCTGATATGATGGCTCACATCTTCCCTGTCAAAGCAGTAGTGACAACATGTCAAGGTAGGGGCATAGGTAGAGTTAGAATATTGAACAGAATGGTAACATGGAAAAAGTCATGGAACTGGAGAATAAAGTGATCAGAGCAACAGGATTGCCAAACTGTGCGGAGGGCACATTTGAGGATCTGGTAACAAATTCGGAATATGAACAAATTGCTCCAGCAAGGCTTTGCTGCTATATCCAGGTGAACTATGAGTCCAGGGAAACATCTATTTGATTTTATCCAGGGTTAAGATTTTGCTAGAGGAAATGACAAAATAGCAGAAGGGCAAGACAGCTTAGGACATTGTAAAAAATATTTTTTAAATGATGGACTGTGGAATCCAAACTGGATAAGGAAGGGATAATAGTAATAATAATAGCAATAATAAAGAAAAAAGACAGATTGATCAAAAATGGAGAAATCTGCCTTTTCTCCAGGAGCTGTTGTGAAGATCAAATGAGATTCTGTTATATGAATATGGTTTGAAAATAGCAAAGTATTGTCCCTTTTTGAAATTGCAATATTATTAAAGAAGCCAGAGGGGAAAATATATAGACAAAAAGAGTAGGCAGAGAAATCAAAATAAGGGAAGAGACTGATGAGAACAGAATTTTTGCATCTGGGAAAGCAGATGTATTATATCAGGTGAGAGCCACATATTTCAACGTCATTGGCCTGCCTGGGTCCCAACTATTCAGCAACTTGGGTGATTAGAAATGCTGTGTTCTTCATCACGAAGCTCAACAGCTCAGCAGAAGTGAAGACGTAAATTTCATGATCTGAGGGTCTAGGAAATAAATGGTGCCCCTAAGATGTGTGAGGGATGGTATATTATATATCTATACATGTAAAATAAACAAATATAAAAGTAACTTACTTTAGGGAACAGAAAAGCATTTCCAGCAAAGTTCATTTTTTAAATAAATTTCTATCAAATATATTCTATTTTTCAATTTGCTTTAATAATAGTAATAAAAACAGCATATATTTAGCCCATCCTTTGTACCACTCACATTCCAAGCACTATTTCAATGCTCACAACGATCACCTGTGAAGCAGATACTATTATTAGGATCATTTTCAGATGAAAATCTTTGGTAGAGAGGTTAAAAATCTTGCCCTAAAATATGTAGCTAGCAAATGGTGAAGCATGGATTTGAACCCAGGCAGTAGGGCTCCCAGGTCCAGACAGTTGCCCTAACCATTATTCCCACTATTCTTATGGTCTTGAATAGAATCAGACATTTGCAACTCCAAAACAAACAGAAATGCTTCTCTATAGTAAGCTTGTAATAAATTTGGAAGAAATTGTCTCATTCTCTGATAGGAGAGAGGATATTTAGTAATATAATAATACAGTTGACCATTAAACAACATGGGTTTGAACTGCGTGGCTCCACTTTTATGCATGTTTTTTCAATGTGGGTAAAGTCATGGAAATGGAGAATAAACTGGTCAGAGAAACAGAGGACTGCCAAGCTATACTGAAGAGTACGTTTGAGGAGATGTTAACAAATATATACTATGAACAAATTTCTCCAGCTGGACCTGTGATCTGAGACCCTAGAAGGGAACTGGAATAGAAATATTATATAGCAACATAAAGGTCACATGCCTGCTATTATTTAAAGGCCTTATGGTATTTTCATTCTGGAAAATCTTTTAAAAATGTTTATTTATTCATTCATTTGCTTAAAAAGAAGTATTACACTACTACTCTGTGATTTAAAAAAAAAAAAAACCTCTACTATTACATAAAATTTAGGCTTTACATATTTTTTTCATGTAAGGTAATATAAAATGAGGTATAGTAGGATTTATCTAAATGTCAGTGAACACGTGCTTTTTTCATGCACAAGTAATTAATGCTCTATTTGTATACAAATACTTTGCCTATGAAATATAACTTAAGCTACACACATACACACATTACACACACATCTCAAGTACTTCCTATATTTAGTCTCTTCCCTCCTTAGAAGAACACAAATCATTATTACATCTCTAGGACTCTAGGGTGTCTTCTAATTTTAAATTCTAAGCCTTTAGAGAAGGTGATTAATTCGCCATGAAATACATGGACTCAGAATGATCTTTCAAGAGTCTTTAAATGTATCTTAGATAAACATGTGTCATTGATTCATGCCTGGCCAAAACAACATTTCTGAAAGCTGTCTTTCCCAGAGCATGTTTGCACTTGTCACTACCCTCTAAAAATCAATTACAATTGTCCCCTTTTCCCACAGAGTAGATGCTGGCCAAACCTACCCTGAATTTGGACAACTGGGGGTGGGGCACAGAGTCCCTAGGCATCTATTTGCAGGGGTGATTTGCATCAAGGAAAAGATGCCACAGAAATTTTGAGTTCAGGTATCTGATGTTCAAGCTGAAAGATCAGAGTCCAGTTGCCAGCCTCACCTCGGTGACCAGGTCTGATCCCTATGGAGAAAGGTCTGTGCTCCTCATTTGTGCATGGATTATAACCAGGCTCCTCCTCTGTAAGGAAGACTGAAGAATACGCAAGGCTGTTTGAATACCTCCAGGGCTCTGTGCTTAGGGAGCCCTGGGAGACAGCACCTGTGGTAAGGCAGACTTCTTTTGCTGCAGAAACTGCAGCAAAGCCTGAGAAGACTACAACGTATCTGGAAAGTGGCTGCCCCCTACACACAGCAACAGCTCAGCTCAGGCCTGCTGGAAAGCAAATGTGAAAATTCTGGGGATTCCCAGAAATGCTCTGGAAATGGGGATTTGCAGAGAACTGGGGTCATTCTTCAACGGATGGGGATGGAAACTAGGCCAAATGGGCCATAAGGTTAATACATCCTGCTAATTCCCACAGGTTGGAGAGGTCTTGGTTACCAGTGTTTTCCTAAAGTTGACTAATTTCTTTTTCTCTTCATTTGCATTTTAAAAAAACCAAGAAAATTTATAATTTATAACTGTTCTCTCTTTTCTCCTAGCTCTCCCTCTCTCCCTCAGTTCCCTGGCTTCACTCTTAAAAATAAATCACTGTTATTAAATTCTGGCAGCTCAGCAGTGCTCAGGGGGCTTCATTCAATCTCTTTCTCCTTACACACTTCCCAGGGATCTCCATTTAGTTTAGACCTCATGCAAAATTTCACTTTATATTTCATAACTCCTCCTATTCTCCCAAGTATTTACCAACACTTTAGAACATGGTATGGACTTTTAGGCCAAATGTCATTTCATACATTCAAACAATACTACAATGTGTACTTCAGGAACCTAACTTTGCAGGTGAGAAATGAAGTCAAAAAGTAGAGAAGTGGAATACACACAACCAGAACTGGAGCTGGAAACCATCCCTAGACCTTGTGATTTCTTCAACAACATTCTTTTTGCAATTCCATGACAGTCACAGCACAGAGCTCTTTCTGAAGGAGGCTTGGAGGAGGAAAACAGGGTAGGAGGATGGGCTACAGATTCTGGAGCTAGATTTAGACTGCTGGAGTTAGAATCTCAACTCTAACATTTATAAGCTGTGTGACAAACTTCACCAAACCTCAGCATTCTCATCTGTTTAAATGAAAATATCAGTGGTATGTACATCATAGGCATGTGGTGAAGTTTAAATAAAATAAGCAACATAAGGCAATTAATATATTGCCTCAACACAGTAAATGCAAGGAAAAAAGCAGGATAAGTTTAAACTATTAATTAGCATTTTACTACAGAATAGTATATAAATTCTATAGTAAACATATGAAAACTGAAATCTCTCTCTATATATATATATATGTGTACCTGTATGTTTATACATATATACATATAGATTTGACTTTACACAAATATACATAGGTATGGATATTGCTTTTGTACAATGAATTCAACTGTTTAGTTTCCCAGGTTTGCATAATTTCCATTTTTCTTTTCTAGAACACCCTGGTGTTTACATAGAGGAAACATTTGTTTTCTCTAGCGTATAAATAAATACAATTCCTAAAAGAAATCTGGACAAGTTATTTTATAAGGGCTCACAGACAACAGGGTCCTTGTAATAATCCCCAACAATGGTTTTAACAACATTATATAGGAATTGTAGTTCCAGCACGTTTTCCCTAATGTCTTTTGGATATTGGGAACCAATTCAAGAGAAATTAACAATATGATCCACATGAAGAAATAAAAGTCACATTGGATGTCAAACTGTGACTGATTGATTGCCTCTTCATTGCTGAAGAATACAGTGTTTTTAACAACCAAAGGATAAAAATTAAAATAAATTCTGAATTTCCAAATCCAGTTTACAGGTACTGAGAAAAACAATGGTGCTTTTATTGATCTGTGATATTACCAGAAGAAATAAGATGTGCTGAAGAACCAGGCCTGTCTCATAGTTTGACTCATTCTTCTATTTTTGCCTATGTTTATACTGAATACACATTTTGGCCCCAGTCCAAAAAAAAAAAATCAAATCCATGATAATTTCCAGAGACTGTTGGCCAAACCTTCAATGAAGAAATATGTCACTTCTCTCACAAATAATCCATCAAGCTTGGCAACAAGTTACAGTAGGGGTCCATCTCATCAGAACTGGCTCTTTCTGCTATGGATTCTAAAAAACAATCCATAACCCTGAGGTTGAAGACACAATTCCTCTTTCTACAGCAAAGAGTATGCTTAATATTATCAGAGCCCTTTCTGCTCATAGACAAGAAACTCACAGAATAATAATGTTAGAAAATGAAGTGATATATTACTTAAGAATAAAACTATTACATTCAATGACATACTGACCAAGACAAAATGAGCCTGGGCTTTTTTTTTTTTTTTAATTTGATTTGAGGGGACTTTGGAGTCTCAATGTAAGGAAGCTAGCTGTGAGACCAAAAATAAAGTTTCCCAGTTTACAGTTGATTTTTCAGGCTATAAAAGATCTTGATGGCTTTTAGACACACTCATAATTTAGCTTTTGCAAATAAAGGTGTTGGAAGCACAGAAAATTTCCTTATTAAAGAAAAACCTATCTTATTTTCTGCATGTTTTACTCACTGGCTATCATTCACTAAAAATTTACATTCCAAGCTGGAATTTTAATTTTTCCATAATGCCAATCTAAATTTTCCATGAATAAATGAGAAATCACATTGAGGAGCTGTTCTCCAGACACTTTTAACGCCTCAGTAAGTCCTCATAGCTGCCTAACAGTATAGTCTGTACTCCTCAGCTAACGCACCTCTTCATAAACACTGTTTTAACTACTGTCTACACCTCAAATAGAAAACTGACAGCATGTATCACCTAAAAGGTAAACCCACCTCAGGGAGTTGATCAAAAAGTCATTCTGGTGTCTCCTTAAGCATTACTCTCGTCACTAATTTCCTTCTTTGGTCTCTTATGTTTAAAGCAAAAAGAAATGAGCCATTGACTCAGACCCTTCATTCAAAAGTGCACCTTCCAAAGTGCACTTGTGGTCAAAAGTTTTCTTTGAAGACAGAAAATGTGAAGGGCTGACTTTTCCTCAGTGATTCTGGTCCCTGTGCAGCAGGTATGTGTATAAGAAACATACCAATATGTTCAATCTCAGAATAGAAGTTTGGAGAAACCATTTCTAGAGACACCAAAAAGTAGTTGACTGGTTGTCTGACCACGTGGCTACCAGGCCCCTAGTGAGTCTGCGCACACGCACTCCCTCCGCCACTGCTGTGCCTGGGTGGGTGCGCAAGCGCAGTAGGAGCACGCCGTTGCCATTGGGGACCGTCACCCGCTGAGGAGCCTGAGGGCTGGTTTGGTGCTGGGCTCCGGCCTATCCCTGTGATGGTCGCTCAGCGGGGTCTGGAGACCTGGCGCTGAGCGCGCTGCCAGCCGGGATCTTCCTCTTCATCTAGGCCCAGGCGCTGGCGTGAGAACTCTAACTGGGTGCTGGCCGAGTGCCCCCCGAAACTCCTTGGGACTTTCAACAAGTAAAATGCAAGGTAGTAATGTCGCTTTGCTGGAGTGATTTCGTGTCAAAAGCCATAAAGGGTCATGGAGGCCGATCACACTGCTCCTCTCCCCACAGCCTCCCTGTTCTCTTATCATCTTCTCCCACCCTCATTAGAGTCTAGGTCTTAACGACACCACCCCCCACCAACCCTGCGCCCCATTCTTGATTTGATCCAATGTTGAGTATCTGGGTTCCAGCCCAAGGCTGTCCTTGAGCATACCGAAGTGAATTCCTTGACGTCTGGGAGCTCCCATTGACTTGGAAGCCAGTCCTGAAAATCGAAAGAGTACACTGTGATAGGACTTATGGTCAGAATGTTAGGGGAACATGGAGTGGGGCATCTAACGGGCTTGTGAGTCAGAGTAGGAATGGCCAGGATGAGGTTGAGAAGCTGGGCAGGGAGTTCATGACAGGCTTTATTTACATGCCCTGCTAAATAATCTGGACTTAATTCTGAAGGCACTGAGGGGTTGCACCCCTGCTAAATTAGATGCTAAAGATAGAGAATGGTTTCTAGATAGGAACTTTCTGCAACTATTTCAGAATTTCTACATAAAGCAAGTTTAGGGGATAAGAATGGGTTTAAGAGTAAGGGTTAAGGGACTCATCCCTCAGCTGCTTTTGGATTAGTGACTTTAGTGATTTTAAATAAATCAGTGATTTTATTCAGGATCACCCAAAAATAAAAACAAATAAATGATTTCTTTTATTTATTTATTTTTACAAATAATGGGATGCTTAACTGAGTTTACAATGCTCAAACACAGACTGATTTAAAAAACGAAAAGAATTCCAACCATCAATTATTTCAGGAACATGTTGTAGAAAGTTTGTTCCTTTCATCAATTAACCTGAGAATTTTAAACACCCCCACTTTCTTTTTCTGGTTGGTATTTTTTAGGAATACCAAACCTGGCATGGTTTGGGTAGAGGCCTGATAGAGATTACACTGAGGCCAGATATTCTGCTCCCCAAGTCAATTCATGGTGCTTCCACTGCTAAAAACTGAAGTGAAAAGAATTTTCTATACAGTCATCTCTCCATATCTGCTGGGCAGATACCAACATCAAAGGGTGCTGTAGTCCCGATTGTAAAATGGTGTAGGATTTGCATGTAACATGCAAATCGCCTATACTTTAAATCATCTCTAGTTAATATCTAATACAATGCAAATACTATGTAAATAGTTGCTATACCACATTGACTATTTTATTTGTATTTTTATTGGCATGTTTCTTTTAACATTTCGATCCACAATTGGTTGAATCAGACCAAAAAGAGGGCCAACTGTATAAATGAAAGGGCTTATTTTTATTTTTTTGTTTTCTGTAAAGTGACAAATAACAGCAATGTAGACATGCTGTTCCCTATCATTCTATGCGGATTCTGTAATTTTATGGCTTTTTATTTAATCATAACAGAGTGATTAATTTTGATTGTCTATACTTCTAAACACTTTGTTATTTCTCAAAGATAGTGTTTGAATGTATAAAGCTTACTTTAGTTAATAACATATTGTTTTCTCTCTTTTGCTATTACTAATCTGTATTCTTAACTAGCTTTTTCTGTTTCTATACTTTATAGCATTAAGAGCCACTGAGAATGATGGTTTCCAGGTTCATCCATGTCCCTACAAAGGACACAAACTCATCGTTTTTGATGGCTGCATAATATTCCATGGTGTATATGTGCCACATTTTCCCTGTCCAGTCTATCATTGATGGGCATTTGGGTTGGTTCCAGGTCTTTACTATTGTAAACTGTGCTGCAATGAACATTCGTGTGCATGTGTCCT